>VZUI01045964.1:142840-164667 GCA_013401135.1 Cettia cetti | reverse complement strand
TTTTTTTTTTTTTTTTTTTTTTTTTTTTTTTTTTTTTTTTTTTTTTTTTTTTTTTTTAGCTCTTGTTGGCTGTCTTAGGACACTTTCTCCTTGTGAGTTAAGGAAAAACTTGATTTGGTCTTCAGACTATGTTAAATAAATATGTAATGAAAAAAAAAGAAGTTCTGTATTTTTTTCCCCAGTGGCAGATTGGCAGGATTTCCTTTCCACCTGTCCTCCAGCAAGGAAGATTCCTTATCTCAGCAGTTTTGCTGCTGATAATCAACAGGAAATATCACCACAATTTTAATGGAGGCTGACAATAGTAGGACATCTGGTATTAAGAGAAGCTGTTAACCATATTCAAAACCTAAGTATAGCATGACAGTGAGGAAGTTATGTAAGATTCCTTGTCACTTTGGGTTGCAAGTGTACCAGAGTATTCACTTACACAATCCTGGCACACAGGCCTGCATGGGGCTTCTGAGATTGAAACTTTATACCAGTCCTGTGCTGGTTGGCCTCAGACTATTCCCTTCCTCCAGCCCTCACCCTGTGCTGCTCACTGGGAACATGCCCTTGCTGCTGTTCTGGTTTTTTTGGGGTGCTGCATGTCAGGCACACAATCACCTCTAAATCCATGGAATAATCAGCAGAATTTTTCATATCATCACCCTGGGGAATATTCCCTGCTGCCATCAGCTCAGCAATGTTGTGCCATTGATGTGGCACTGAACGTCACAAGTGACCACTGCCTGTTGGCCAAGGAGAGCACAGGTACCTGTGTCCACCAGGAATTTGCAACACGGTGAGGAACCAGCCCAGGACAGTGCAGTAGAAAATAGCAAAGTGTAGGGAAAACTGGCCTTACCTGTGGGACTATGGACTAACATCACAAGGCAGTATTTTAAATTTTAGGGCTCTTGAGTTGTCAGTGTATCTATAAAATTTGGAGAGTGCTGTGAATGGTTTGGGGGTATAGACTTTAATGGTATTAAAGGGACCAAGGGGGTCAAGTTCTTTTCTGGGCTATATTTGTGCACTGTTAATGACTTCTATAATTAAAGGCATAGTATAAGACTATGTCTCTTTAGTATTTAGGTTCAAATCTGTCTTTTCTCATCCATGCAATTAGTTCTACTTAAGGCTGTTAGGACAGAGAGGTAAATGGGCAATCTTGGAAATTAAGAGAACTGCACTAGAAATGAAGAGGCATAGAGAAGTAGACCTCAGATCCCATTATCTAAACTCATTTTATTAAGGGCATATTTGCACTGTATTTGCAATTCCCTCAGAATCTCCTACCCATTGCTGAGGAACGTCTGCAGAGCAATTATGTTATCACAGATGCTAATGCGACCTCGGGGAGGGAGGGAAGCAGGAATCCTGCAGCTGTGGAGAGAAAAATCTTACATTTTAACGATGGCTAATGAATGCTTGGCATGGCACCTTTGTTCCTCCTTCCTCCTCCTGGAAGCTCACTCCATGAGGAGTTGGGAAGTCAGTGGGGCTATACTTTTGCCTGCTGGTGAGCTATAATGTAGCAGCTGTTAGCAAATGAGTTGTTCCCTACATAGTTAAATTAGGCCTAATCTTTCTTTGCTCTGTCTGTGCCAGGTCTTTCTCTCTCTCTTTTTTTTTTTTTCTGTACCTCAGTTGAGGCTGAGACAAAGGGGACCCGAGGTATTTATGTGGTTTTCCCTCCTAAGGCTCTGAAAATTAAAAATGAGTTGTCACTGGCCCAAGCCCCATGAAAACTGAGGATTTCAATCGACATTTCTGCCCCATTTCACTGCAGAGAGTGGGATGTAATTATTACAAATGTCATGGTAACAAACTGGGTGGTTTTCACAGTGACAGTTGCCACTGCAGAAATAGCACAACAGAGAACAAAAATTACCTGTCAAGCAACTCATTATGTTCATCCAAATCCCGCTTGTTCAGTTCTCCATTGGGGTGCACCTGACACAACACTTCCAGATGCTCACACAGATTACCCGTGTGGAAGTGTCTGGGGCCATGGACATCCTCCCACAGCCCACCTGGGCAGCCAGCACCAGGGCCCCGGGGTCTAGAGGGATTTCAGTGCCTCCACAGAAAATGTCTCACACCCAGTGCAATCCCATACTCTTAATGTAGGGTCTGGGGAGAGTAAGGACCTTACAGAGCTGGCATGGTTGAGTGGAGCCTTGTGTGGAGGTGGCTGAGAGGAGACACATTGAATCCTGACATTCTCTGGAGCTGGAGTGCCCTGGGTTGTGACCTGCTCTTCACAGCATGGGAGATGTGACTGTTCTGCCAAAATTGTAGCCTACAAGTCACAGTATTCACTCTGAAAGCAGGAAATTTGGGTTAAATTTGTCTGTTTCCTCTGCTCTGGTGCTTTCCAGGCCCTGGGAAGTGCCTGAGACTTGTTCCAGGATGGAGAAATAGGAAAGCAGATGGGCATGCAGGCAGGAACACAGGACTCAGTCTCTGGTGAAGTTAAGTAAAGGAGAGTTTAGGATTCCCTGGACCAGGGATGCCAAGACATTGAACACATTTCAGTATTTCAAGACCATGGTGAGGTGACCTTGGACCATGGAATATCACAGGGATGGCTGAGCACGTACTATTGGACTAAAGTGGCACTCAGGTGCCTTAAACCACTGGAGGGACATTGGCATTGAACCTGCCAGTGACAAAATGTGACTGGCACACGTTGTTCCCTGATGACACTGTGCTTTGCCACAGCTGCCTCCTAGCAGAGCCTGCCTGGCAGGAGGGAGCATCCCCCAAGGCTAACCTCATTTTCTCTTTTTGTCCATTTGTCCCAATGCAGAAAGTGACATTTCTCTGTCTTTTGGACTTCAAGTTCATGAGATGATTCACTCTGTTCCTTTTTACTTCAAAGCAACCCGATAAATACATCACTGAATGCCTTTTATCTGTTAATGGGAAGGAGTCTGATCAGATCACAACATGCAAACATTGCTTGCATCCTTTAGTGCTCTCCCTGAAGGGAAGGGCCTGATGAACACAAACACCAGGCTATTAAGCAGGGTTTTTCCCAGCCCATAACTCGCAAGGGGGAGTCATATGTCTACTCTTTGGATCTTTTACAGTGATACTCTGAGCTGTAGTGCCTTATGGAAAGTACTGCTGAATATTTTCTATCTTTTACAACCCACAAGATTGATCAGGAGGGTGGAGGAAGCAAAAAAGCTTAGCTAAGGTAAGTGTTGTAAATTCACATGGAAAATCTTCACTGTAAAGAAATAATTGCATCTTTCTCTGGTTCTCTTAGAAGAAATACCTCTTTGAGGAAAGGAATTTCAAAATGGGGAAATAGTTGATTTTGAGCCAAACCTTCATTGATTTCTACCATATTTTTATTTGCGTACAAGAAAACTAATCCAAGTAAAATAAGAAAGGACCTTTTGCCTCAAGAAAAATTTCAACTGTTTCCATCTCTTTTGACTAGGGAAACATGTCAGACTAATGCACCCATGGGGACACCTTGCGTCATTCACCAGCAAGAATTTCCCTGCCATTCCCATAGTGATATGTGGCCTTGAAATCAGTAACTTCTACATGCAATAGATCAAGCTAGGCTAGGGTGTTCTAGTATAAATTTACACCATGTTAGAATTTTGCTCAAGATGTTATTCAAGCACCTAAGGATGAACAAAGTAACCCACAAACCAGACACTGATTTCCCAAAGGGGTGCTTGCAATAGGAAATCAGCTGGCAGCATGCAGAATTAGGGCTTTAATTGCTTCTAAACCAAAATGATGTGGAACTGTATTTTTAGCCTTTCAGAGTGTGTTCACTATTGGAGAAATTCTGGGATGTCTGCCTATAAATTGATGCAGCAGATCCTTTTGACCTGGGCTACCAAGGGATTGACTGTAGCTCAATGAAGAGCATTTAAGAACCAGATGCATTTCACTTTTTTTTTTCCTCCCTGATTAAATATTTTGCCAAGGCTGAACCTGAAAAGAGCAAAATTCCACCCGCACTCCGAAAAGAGCAGCCTAGGATTTTAATTTTTTTTTAATGTTTCACAGTTTTAAAATAAGGAATATGCTTTCATTTGCCTAACACTTTTATTAGGGTTTTTAGTGTACATCTGGAGGTGTGAGATTCTCCCTATTTTCCACCTTATGTCTCCATCCCTCCTTTTTTGTTCATTTAAGTAAGAAGGGCTGAAAGGAGGAAATACCAAAAGCTGAAGATTCTTTTTTAGTTCACTATTTTGATCCTTCCTTCTCTCCAAAATAAAAATTTGTAAATCAAAGAAATCCCCAATAATAATAATAATAATAATAATTATATAACTTGTTTTCCCTAAGTTGCAATGAGTAGTTTTGACTCTGTTTTGTCTGCCAGGCTAATAATATTGCAGCTAAAGAATGCATGTGGGGTTTGGGCAGGCCTCTCAGCGGATGAAAAATAATTTTAATAAATAGAAGAAGTTATTGGCAGAGGAAAACAATCTTGGTATTTTTAACACATCAAAAAAAACCCTATTTTCAGCCTTTGACCTTTCAGATCAGAAAATTCTGAGAAACAGTCAAAACTAGTTTGTTTTCAGCTTTCTCCATCATTTATACTCAATCTCTTCTCCACCCACAGGTTCACCCACTCCATTGCTAATTAAAACAACTCAATATCTTTGTCTTTTGTGCCTGTCTTTGCAGTTGATAGGGTCCCTGTTCCCTTGATGCTGGAATGCTTCCTTGTATCCACAGAGAAGGGCAAGGAGAATTGTTATGCAATGCTGAACTGCTGCAGCAGGGAAGGAGAACACGTTGTCAGAGTTCAGGCAGAATGAGAAGGTGGAGATTGATGAGTCTGAGGGGCCTGAGATCCTCTCCTCGTGTGCTGCCAGCATGAGGCACGTGCTTGGAAAGGGGAGGTGGTCGCAGCCAGGTTCTTGCTGCTATGGCCCCTAGAAATCATATTTTTTCTACAGATTTGAAACTCAAGTTGTGCTCATCAAAGTGTGCTTGGGCTAGGTTAATAAGAGAAGAAGGTGGGGAAGGTTAGGGCAGGGGAGCTGCACAAGTTCTTTGAAGCTGGAGAAGACAAAATCACTTTATTTTAGTGGTTAATTTAAGGTCTTATCTCCACATACTTGGAGCTCTGTATTGGCTGAAGCCACTCTTCCCTGCAGGGCTTTGTCCTCTGAACTCCATGAAGTTTCAATGACGAAGCAGGGATAAAAGGTTAAGAACAAAACCAGAGAGCCAACTTTTTTTTTCCAGATTCTTGTGGATTTGATCTCAAAGAGAAGAATATTCAGAGCCCCAATTCAGCTGGCAGATCTGCGGTCCTTCCCCTGTCCTGAAGTCTTTTCTGGGACATTTAAGCCAGGCTCCCACTGTGCTAAGATTCAGAAGCAGCTTTACAAAGCTCAAAAGCCTCCTAGGAGGAAGCTCCTTTGTCTCTTCCTTTTACAAAAGCCTTGAGGTGCTCCTCTGGTTGCTTTCCAGCAGACCCAGCTTCCAAAGCCTTCCCTCCAAGCACAGAGGGACATTTCTGTCACCTAACTGTCCTCTTGTGTTTGGAAAAGCTTTGAAGAGGAGCCACTTGTGGAGCATGTTTAGCAATAGGATGTGTCTCTGCTGCTTTGCAGTGTGTGTCCTCTAAATGGCTTTGCTATGGCATTTAATCAATTGTTTCAGCTGTTTATTACCTTGTATATCACAATGCAATGGAGAAGGTTGCTTTGGTTAACTTTATTGGACCTGAAGTAAATGCACAGGATCCACTTAGAGTTCTCTTGGAAGGATATGCTTTGAATGCATTGAACCAAAGCAGGCAGTGAAACTCACTGCCCAACAGCAGAACAAATCTGTGTACAAAATTAAACAACTGGCTCTGTGCTTGGAATAATGCCTTGGAGAGCACGGTGAGTTCTGCAATGCTGCAATGTTGTCTCAGCAGAGAAAAACTTTCTGCCTTTGCTGTTCCTTCTTAGATGACTCCTGTAAGGCAGTGTTGAGGACCCTGCTTTCACCTACCACAGTGACAGCATGGAGTAAACAAAAATGTTGGAAAATGGTTGGAGAAGTCCCAGCACCACAGATCAGTGAGCTCCAGCTTCAGCAGCTTCACAGGAGACAGAGAGTAGAGGAATCTAGACTGCCGTATGTTTCCTTGACTCCACTGATTTGTCCTCATTTGGGTTGGCTCATATTTGACAGACACACAGAAGGCCTGGGGATAACTAACAATGAACTTAGGGAAGGGATTGTAACTGGCACAATGGACAGGGCACTCCAGGATGTAAAACTTGCTGAGAGCTCAGTTTGCCTCCTGAAGAGTTTTGTCTGGTTGCTCACCCTCATGGAGTAGAGACAGGCACCAGAAGAGACTTTTTTTTTTTTTTCCCCAGAAAACCAAATTAACCAGAGGCCAGAGTTCCTGACATCCCTGAGAGTCTGGCTCCAGCTCTAACCAAAATCGGATTTCCTGCAGGCAAATGTAAAACTTCAACTGATATCCCTTCAGACAGAGATGTGGCTACAGTCTCCAGGGACACAGGAGTCAAGCAGTGCATCCAGTCCTTGCTGAAGCCTCTATGGCGCTGCATACTAGGGGTCTAGAAGATACCCTGCCTTCACCTGTGATTTGATCTAGAACCAAAAATGCTCCATTGTCCACATTTTTTCTTCCCAGTGAATTTTTGTCCATATTCCTCACCAGAATCCCTCCCCAGCTGCTCCCTGGCATGGTGTTGATGGGTACCATACCCCAACCCCTGTGCCACACAGGTTTCTGAGGTAATGTCTGCAAGGTGTGGCCAGCCACAGAAAGTTGGACTACACAGGTAAAGGGGTGTGTCCACAGCAGGGTTACAGAGGTAAAAGAGTCCTTCTGGAGGCTAGAGGTTTCCTCATGACCTTGTACATTGACAATTTGGTTCTCTGAGTAGAAAAACACCAAAATCAGGCAATTGGGATGCACCTGCTTGGTTTAAAGAAGCCAGACCAAAGCACCCTCCACAGTGATCACTGGGCTTCCCACTACCTGCAAGGAAAACGCTCCTACATGCCTAAAACCACCCAACAGTTTAAGGCTCACAGCAGTGGCTATGTAGGTGAAGTGGAAGCCTGAAGGAATTTTGTGAATTAATCTGTTCCAGGCAGTGAGCAGAAGATGTGGGCTGCTCTCCCCTGCTGCTTGCAGAGCCTCTGAGGGCAGCACAGCAGGCAGATCTGCTCTGCTCAGGCTGCCCAGGCTCTCCCCAGCAGCTCTGCAGAGAGCTGCTGTCATACTTAGTGGAGCATCTAATGCTTGCCAGCCAGCCAGCAGGGCAGTGGAGACAGAAATTCAGAGATGCCTCAAACTCTGGGGAGCAGTAGTCAACAAGCTGCTGTCCAACAAGCGGCAGTAATCTGAAATAAATCACACAAGCCCAGCTTTTTCCAGCAGAGGCTTATTATTCAAAAGGAAGGACACATCCAGTCAATGAGGCGTGGTGCTGCTAAACGGTTGGCTCAACTTGGGTGTGAGTAAGTACAGTGAAAAAATCCTGCTTCTCCTCAGAGTGAAGACTCAGACCAGTTCCTGAGAGGTGAGAGCACAGACCCTGTGAGCAGAGGCAGGAAAATGGATTTCCATTTCAGTGGTTAAATTAGAGAAGGTGGCCTCTGCCTGATCCACTCATACATCACTTTGGGTCATGGGTTTTAGTGCCAGCCAGGGACTTCTTTGACTCAAAGTCCTATGAGATCCCACTTGTTTTCCCAGAACAAAAGCTCCTCCTCACAGATGGTTTAATTCAAAACTCAGGCTGTAGAAACTGCAGCCCTGCAAGATGCAGAAGCAGGGTTATCCAGCAAGGTACTGTAGCTCCTTCCTGCTCCTGCTGCAAAGAAGCCTCCCTGAAGCCACATTTTCTGATGGGGTTTTAGCCCTCACCATGCTCAGGTCAAACAATTGCAGAATTCTATTCTTGCACACTCTCCTCCCATGAGAACACCAGGCTGGACAGTCCTTCCAGTAAAAGTGAGGGTCTGAGAAAAAAAGCATATTCCCAGTTTGCCTCCTTGAGAAGCACTTGTCAGGCAGATTGTTCTGGCCATCCATCTCTGGCCTGATCAGTCAGTGCAGCACACCTCCACAAACTGCAGGGCACAAGGGCGGCAAGAAAAGCTGGGTTTTAATTTTTCATGTTTATCATGTTCACAGTTCTCCACAGCAACTCAACGACTTCTTTCTGTTCATAAAAGACAATTGGGAAAATTAGTTGGTTTCAGTTTAACAAGGTAATGATCCAATTTAAGGAAGATCAAAGCAAGCAGTGTGGCAAATGCAAAATGGTGAAATTAAGTTATTTTATTAATGCCCAATGCGCTTGCACCAGGGTGATTGACTATCCATTAGGTTTACTGAGCTGCAATTAGCAATTATCAGCAATAGCTTCCTCTGTGTGGGCAAGTAGAGGTCTGGATCACATTCCTACTTCTAGACAATGAATATTTCCACCTTGTAAAATCCCAATTGATGTAGGAGTGCAACATAGTGGCCAGTTATAGAAAGAGCTGGTAGGACTTCACCTGTGACTTCTTTTTCTGACTGATGCATAATCATATAATGAAAAATTATGCACATGCTAATGATCTTCCCTGTTATGCTGATGGATAACTTGATGACTGGCAGTGGCCTAAAATTTGAATAAAATCAGAAATGAATAAGTTTCTCTCATCTAATTTGGTGAGTTGTCTATCAGCCAATAATCAGCCTCATAATCCATTGCTGGCAAAAATCAGTGGTGGCATTCTGTAAACAAAGTGATCAGCAGAGGAGGTGGAGTTGTTTACAAGTTTTAACTGAAATCTGACAGTGTGAGAAGGATTTAGATTCACATTAGTGCCTTACCTGTGCACATTTCTTTGTATCTTCTGAGACAATTCTATGATCATTGAATTCTCTGATGACAATTATGTCACTTTATTCTTTATTTCTCCTCCTTTGTTCTTTTTAAATGTTGGAGAATAGGATCTTTATTTATATAGTATTCATCTGTTCCTGTTCCTTGTTCTTCAGGCTGATAAACTTGCAATCATCTGAAACACGCCAAAGTATTTTTGTTCCAGCATAGACTCCATGGATTTTATCCTGTGTAGTGGTTGTGTATGCATATCCTGTTCATTTCTATGCCCATTCTCCCCTAACGACTTTTGATCCTGCTGTCCAAATTAAAGCAAATTTGACAGCCAGGAAAATTCTTAAATATACCAAGCCTTTAGAAAGTAGGTAGTCAGAAAGAGTAAAGAGAAGCTATTAGCAGAGAAAAGCTGCCTTTTCAACTCCTACCAGACATCAAACAAATCTACAAGAAACAACAATGTAAGAAAAAGTTCAGTTTGGCTTTTACATCTTGTTACACATCAGAGAACCTAGAAGACACAAGGCCATAACGAGCCAGGATTCCTGCATTGCCTCACTTGGGTTTTGTAGCTGTTATAATCCACCCTTGAATAAAGAAGTATTGCCTTTGTTGACTGAGTGTCATCTGAGAGAAATGGGGAACAAAAGAGCTTAAAATGGAAAGGCACAAAGAGAACATGGAAGGAAAACAGATTATTTTCTGGGAGATTTGTGAAGGTGATGGTGCAGAGGGCAGGGGCTGTGAGCAAGGGCAGTGATAGCTGGGTCCTGTGTGAGCCCTGTGTATTTGGTGCTCTATTAAGGAGCAGGTCAAGTGGCCCTACCTTGGAGTTGTTTACTCCCAATTTTCTGTAATAAACTATAACAGCCCACTGAATTTCTCATTAGGAAACAGAGTGCATATCCAAATTGCTTATTTCCATCACCCTAAACACCTTTAGACAGACTACTTTGGAATATTGCCAAATTATATGTCATTTTTCCAGTAGCTGTGCCCATCCAAGGATTGTCATGACTTATTCTCTATTTTAGTTATGTATAGCATGCACAGAACTACAGTAAAAAACTTGGCTCATTGGGGAAATATTTGGGTTTCCTTGTTTGAATTTTGTCATTTTACTTATAACATTTTAAGTCATACCTTTGGACATGTGCAGACATTCATGTGAATTCACATAAATGTCCTTCTAGACACACAGACACAGTCCTGTAGGAAATTAGGAGTAAGTATAAGTATCTATGTCATCTGCCAAGAGATAATTTGCACATTCCTTTTGGAAGAGACATCTGGTACAATTTAAAAATATTAGTTTTGCTACTAAATCCTAAGCTAAAAAGAAAAGCTTGCCAAGTAGAGAGCCTTACAATTTGTGTAACTTGATTTTCCATGCTTGATGGCCATATTGTTCAGTGTTAAGTATTTATTGAGCTGCATTTGACATCAGGAGTTCTATTTACATTTTAGTCAAACAGTTTGAAAGTTGCTAAATTGGCCATGTGTCTCCAAAATGTGCTTGGCTTTTCCCCACACACACCTATCCATCTTAGTGACTCTGTTATCAGCACAATTATTGGTTTTATCTGCACTGAGGAGCTGTCAGAAGCACAGTCCTGGTGCACAATCTATTTACTCTGCCAAGATAAAATGACTGATGTCCCTATGCATGGGGACTGGGTATTTCCTCAGAGCTGTGTAATTTGGGGAAGATTGGAGCTGCTGTCTTATGTTAGAGCTCCTTCTCTGCTGTGCTTCATTGCCTTCTTCCCAAAGTCACTGGGGAAGGTCTCTGCACCACCTTCTTTGGGAACACTGTCCTGACAAGCAGGACCTAATTTACATCTGGGACATTAATTACAGGAGGGAAACTAAAATAAATACTCGGGGAGTGGGGTTGTAGTCGGTGCATACAGCAAAAAATGGAAAACATTCTAAAATTTCCATTAACAAAAACATGCACACCACATCCTAATGGCACACACCAGTAAAGGCTTGACAAATTGTACTTAAAAAATAGTGAGGATTCATGGGATGTTTGGGTGGTGGAAGAAAATCAAATCCAAAAAGAAGTTTTGACAGTTCAGGCAAATTTGCTCTCTCCAAGCAGGCAACCTGCAAGATGTGAGGGGATGATGAAGAACTCTGTTTACAGTCAACATTGCCAGTCCTAAAAGACGTTGAAATTTATAGCATAATAGATGATAACAGAAGAAAAAGGCTTCAGCAGGCCCTTGTTTCCTCCTACAGCTCCTATCATGAAAATGAGATAAGCTGGACTCAATTTCCCCCTGGGGATGCCATAAGAGAGATGACATTCCTGGTGCTGAGGCCATGGCTGAATGTCTCTCCTGAGGGGCTCCTCCTCTCAGGGCAGGTAGAACCACAAATCCTCTGCAGCAATACACAATTTGCTCTCTGACAAAAGGGTCAGGGTGGCAGGGGATGGTTTCAGCACGTTCCAGCAGAACAGGACATTGCTCTTGACATGATAATAAAGAGCATTTGTAGTTGGCTCTCAATTCACTTCCCATTTTGTTCTTCACTCAAGGACAGTTAAAAGGGATTCACTTATCTCACTAAAATTTCTCTAATATGCCATGCCAGAAAATGAAAAAATCCTTTGTGAATCATATTCTATCAAATCCATTATCATCTTTTGAAAAGACAACAGTCCTCCTCCTCTCTGGAGAGATGACATTTCAGCTCCAGGTGAGGCAATTACAGAGCTGATTGCAGGGGATGGAAACTGCTGTACCAACTCTCTGATTAAGAACTTGATTTGTATTTATTTATGTTTCATATGTGTTTTATTTAGATTTTCCATAACTAAATGCAATTGGCATTACATTAGGAGGTATCAAGTGAACAAACTCTGGGTTTTTTTGTTGTCTTGGGTTAATGGTAAATATCAGAACCTTTCATTTTTTGATAGGGAATTTGAGTGTGATTTTTAGTGCTGCCTCATACAAAAATCACTGCATTCATTCTTAGGCACAGAGAGATTTTGTATCCAGAAAATATATGTATTTAAAAGAACACACAGAGGAAGCTTTCCAGCACTTCTAAAATCTTTGGTATTTTTCCATTCACAGTGTTGTACCACTGTTACATCCATCTATTACTCATTCCTCGTATACTCCTTGCAATTGCTTTGTTAGCTAAGCTTCTACCCCAGAAAATGCAAAGATCTTGAGGCTGAGTTAAAATATCTCTTCTTTAATGCCAACTTTTAAAAATCTATTTAAAAAATATTAAAAACCCTGAGTGAATTGTTACCTAGTCAAAGTAGTGGGCCCATTAGAACTACTCCATCTGAACATGTATCTGAGTTTTGGTTCAGTTTCTCATGCCTTGAATCTTTGTGTTTTCAAGTTTCCTCACCCTGGATACCACAGGACACTGCATTTGCTTCTACATGGTCTCCTGTGGGATTAGCACCCAAGGGGGTCATTTCTTTTCCTCTGCCCTTGTTGCATTTCCATGTGTCTCTTAAATGCCTTATCAGTTGGGCTGAGAACACAAGTAGCTCCATGCATTTCACCATAACAAATCCAAAATATTACTTTAAATGTGTAATATGTGTCTTGGTTTGCCAAATCTTCATATTTTGTGGGGAAAGGCAGAGTGTTGAGGGCGCTCCATGAAGGTGGAAGCTGCCTCCAGACTTGGCCATCAGCAGTGCTGCAGTGCCAGAGGAGGTGCAGGAGAAGATCCCCATCCTAACCCAGGCTGGCTGGGAAGACCCCAGGGATGCTGTGCAGAGTCTGTGTCTCTCAGGTCATCAACAGACCAGTATGATTAGCACCATGATGTCCACCAGCTACTTCCAGGGCTGCAGCTGCTGGTGATTGAGTGAATTAATTAGCATTCCTCTCAGCTATCAGGATTTCAGGTCTCTGCACTTAAAGGGTGATTGTTTGGTTCTCTGTTCAACCACTTATCTCTGTAGTGAGCTGCTCACTACAACCTCTGACCTAAAACTAACTTGGTTTTTACCAGGAGAGATAGAGCTGGAAATGTGCCCATCTACCCTACAATTAACAACTCTAATTAGTGGGGCTTCAGGCTGGCCCTGACTGAGCTGCCTGTCAACAAATCCGAGGCCACCTTGGCTCTTCATCTAGGGCTGAGAGAGGTACAAAGCGCACTCAGAAAATGATGATGGCAGCAACAACTATAGGAAAAACACACTTAGCAGAGATATTACTTCCATTTTTCATGATCACAGATACCTCAACACTGTTAGCTCCAAAGAGCTGTCCTGGTTTTGAAGCTGTGTCTTCCTGCTGTCACTGCTCTTTCTCCATCAGTGCTTTGGGACATCTTCCCCTCGACACTTTCATCTCCACCAATTCAAACTGTTTCTGTTTTTGTCCCTCATCCTTTTTCCTGACTTTTACAGATCTTCAGCAATATTTCTGTCATCTCTAAAGTTTGATTGGCTTCCAAGGCAACACCATCTGCCTATTTAACTAATATGCTTCTCATGCCTTCTTCCTGATCACTAAAGGTGATGTTAAATAAGAACAATCTTAAGACAGATTCCTCTGCTATATTTTTTAGCTACAATCTGACAGTTTGATGCCTCCATTGTTTACCATCAGTCAGCCAATTTTCTGGCCAGCTATGGTGCTCATATCCAGTTCTGCTGAAATTATTTTCTTCAGGCCAATTTATATTTAGTACAGCAGAAAATTAATCCTGTGGTAAGAGCATTGTGATGAATTGTTCTCTGCTCATGCATGTCCTCTCCACTGAAAATGGAACAAGCTCTATATCCCACCTTGACTCCATAAAATTTTGTTAGATTAATATAAATGTCTACTTCTCTCCTACTTGTCTAAGATACTCCATAGCCATTTTCTTTCTGATTTACTTGGAGAATTCAGAAGTGCAAAATTGTGTTAGAATAACAGGCACTCTCCATTGAATGAATTTTTACCATGTTTTATATTAGCAGAGATTTATTTGTAAATGGTTAACAGAGGGTTAACAAACAGTAATATGTATTAAGAGCACCTTTAATGATTATTCCAAAATTTTTACACCACCAGCAGACATTACCAAGGTTTAAAAGCAATTTATTGACCTAGATAACAATCTGTGTGCTTAATTGAAACATTCATTATTCACTTAGTAATCTTTTATGAACCGTTAAGAAAATAAATGGAATGTGAAGTGTGACAGCAACTTCCTCAATAAGGTTTACACAAACAGGACAAAAAAACCCCCCAGGTCTAATCTCTGCCTCAGGTTGTACCTAAAGTCCATTGAAACAGCACCAATTTATTATTGTCTGTACTCTCAGCAGAGCATGTGAACCCAGCACGTGGATGGTTTCCATGCCCAGCTGGGCAGGAAAGTGAATTTTTCTTAGCAAGCCCAGAGGCTGGAAGGCTCTGATGAGGACCCTGGACTCACCGTGTTGTGGAATAGAAACAAAGGGGGGAAAAAAATCCCCAGACAGAAATCCCTTCTAGTACTTCCTACCTTACTCTTCATCCTGGCCTTAGAACTGTCCTAGCAGTCACTTTTAAGGAAAGAAGACTCAAATGTTCTTAGTAAAAGTGATTTCAAGTGGCCTTTGTCCTCTTCATGTCAGCTGGTAGAAAAGATGTGGAACTGCTCACTCCAACAAAAGATAAAAGAAGCAAAATTCACAATGCCTTTTGGTTTGAGCAGATTGTGGTTGCTGCATTGCCATCACTCTTCCAAGCACGTTTTTCCCTTGAGTGTTTTCTTTTCAGAGCACTCCATGGCATTTTTGTTATATTATTATACTCTTTATATTTATATTGCTCTTGCAAAGTGGCACATGCAAAGGCAAGAAATGTATCAGTGTCAGTAAGATTTTCGTCATAGAAAAAAAACCAAAGCAAGCAAAAAAAAATCCAAACAAAAAAACCAAACCCCAAACAAAAAAAACAAAAAAAACACCCACCCCCAACAACACCAAACACAACAAGGGCAGCAGTGATTTTGGTTTGCGCAACATTAAGTCTCCTTCTCAAAATCAAGATAACTGTGGGCTCAAGACTAAAGGAATATATTTCTTTGAAAGAAAAAAATATTTGACTTCTTTGATTTCTGACTTCCATGCATCCACAATACAAACTTCTTACTTCTATGGCTGGCATAAACTGACTGCTACTGTTGGGGATTTGCCAAAAACTGAAACCTAAAAATGTTTTAAAATATTCAAGACCTTCTAATACACAGTAAAGAAACTGTTTGTGTTCATTGCATGGGCTCTCTTACAGAGGAGTGCAGCATTTTATGCTGCTGTTGAAGTATTTTTCCATTTCCATATGTAGAAATGTTAATGAGAAATAGCTCGTTGAGGATCATCTGAGCTTGATTAGCTGCCAACCCTTGACATCACTGACAGGAGTTTCACGGCAGCGTTATCCTTATCCAGCACTTCCTGGAGAGCAGGGCCAGTTCCCTGCTTCTTGTTAGAGCCAGTGGTGGTTCCAGCAGCAAGGAGACACCTTTTGAACCATCCTGCAGTAATGAGGAGAGGATGCAATAGCTCTGGCAGGATGCTGAAGGAGAGGGATCCACTCCTGCTGGAAAGGTGGCTCCTCAGCTGGACCAGCCACTCAGCTGATGAGGGGGACAGTCCTGGAATCCAACTCTTTCAAAAAGGCTTCAAGCTCCATTCTACAATTGCTTCTCACCCAGCTGATAGAAAGCTTCAGTTAATTTCCAGGTTAAATCTACCCATGATCAGTTTATGCTGCTTTGCTCCTGTGCCAGTGGCACCATTAGCTCACAGGGTTCTATTCCTCAGCTGGTTTAGAAAGGGAAATCAGTTTTCCTCTTTGAAATGTTTCTTGTAGACAAATTTCCTAGTCCACAGGTTGTCTGACCTGCATGTCTCTAACTGGAATGAGTCTCCATTGAACATGAGCGTGCAGAGGTTCACCTGGAAATCCGGCACCTCACACAATAATACTAATCCTCCTTTATCTCTGCAGGATGTGCCGCTTCTGTTATCTCCAAAGACTAGGTTTGACTTTTTAGAGCTATATAAGTCCAGGGCCTGAGAGTCCATTTGCAGATTGATTGATGTGTCAGGTTGGTTATTCTCCTCTGCTGAACTTTCCTACTCCAGCAAAAACTTTTCTATATACTCTTAAATGTGCATAACTGTTTTATAATGTCAATATATAGTAAAAATAGAAAGACTTTGCAGTTTACACTATTGCATTTACTTTGATTTTCATTATTCCAGTGCCCAAAGTCATATATTTATTAATCTCTAATATGCTGAGCATCTTTTGAACTGAAGGAGATTTCTCAACTTTGTGCTATTAGCAAATTAAATTCACACACTGAAACTTTTTTTGTTTGTAGATATTAATGAAAATATTAAATAATATTAGCCCTAAGGATGATCTACAGTTTTACTGATGGTATAAAATTATTCAGGGCAGTAAAAACTAAAACTGATCATAAAATTCTGAGGGAGGAAGAAACTGGCAGATTAAATTCAATGTTGATAAATGCAAAGCAATGCACATGGGGAAAACAACACTAAATACACATATGCAATGATAATCTCTAAATTAGCCATTATCATTCTGCAAAGAGATCATAGAGTCGCTGCAGATTGCTCAACAGAAACATCTGTTCATTGCCCTGAGGCAGGCTGCAAAGGTAAACAGAATGTAAGGCATGAAAGCAACCAAGAGTAGCAGGAAAAGCAGCTCTGTGCCACTGAATGAGCCCCAAATTTGTCCATACTTGAATATTGCATGAACTGCATCAAAATTCAACAGGCAAAACCCAGTGAAGACACAGAGAAGGACAAAAAGTCAAAGACATTAGATGGTTTCTGCACTGGGAGGGATTAGACTCCAACTCTTTAACTCTGAGAAGAGGTGACTGGATGGGGAAGTGACAGAGCCATGGAAAGGAGTGGCTGGCAGGAAAAGGTGAATGAAGAGCAATTGTTCTCTCTACCCTGTAAGAGGAACTTGGGAGCAGCAAATGAAATCACAAGGCAGAGGCTCTGCAGCAGACAGGGACAGAGCAGATGCCCCCTCCTATCTCACACAAATTGCCAATATGCATGCACACATAAGCAGTACCGTGACAGCATTTCCCAGTTTTCCTTAGATAAATGGAATCCACTGGATGGGTGAGTGCTTGGTGTTTTGCAAGTGTAACTTTCCTGGACTCACGTTAGTGTTATCTTACACAACTGGGTAGTATTTTGGTCTTTCTTTTTGCAGGGGGCTATTCCATACCACTTGTATAGGTAAGCATTTGGTTTTAAATGGGATGCATTTTTCTATACTCCCTCTATCCTTTATACTTGGAATATTGCCAGCAAACTCCCAGTAAATGCCTGCCAATCTGGTCTGTGACTTTGGTACAGTACCCATGAAATTACTGGGACACAAATGTGTATTAGCAGGAGATCTGATCATCAGGAGATCAGTTGTCACTTTCAATGACACTTACTGACACTCCGATTCTTTTAATTGTCCTACATGGAAAAGAAAAACAAAGTCTGGTAAGGTCAGCCCAAAAGGAATACTAGTCTGGGATACTTCATTTTGGAAATTAGTTTTTTTCCCAGTTGTCAGAAGCAGCTGACCCTTCCAGATTACCTCAGGGATATCTTAAATCAGATTAAGACAACACTTACACTGACAGGATGTGGGGCACTGGGGATCAGAACATCTTGTGTGGGTCCCACTCTACAAATGGAGAATTCCAAAGATTTGCTAGACATTCACAGCATGAAAAGGAATGAAGTGCCCAGATGTCAAGAGGTCTCTGGTCATCCCCACAGAGAAGCACAACAGGCACACTTCCCAGTTTGTCTGCAAATGGAAAAATGTGTCTGTGCCCTGGACCCTCAGAGGAATCATAAACGGAAATATTGCTTAAATTCTGCTTTGTTTGAGCAGGGCCCAGAAAAACAAAAGCACTCATGGTTAGTTCTCAACTCACTTGAAGCCACATATCCCCTTTTTCAGGGAAAAGGAGTTAAGAAAGTTTTACTAAAACTCCCACAGTTTGTTGGAAATTCTGGCATGGTAACTGTTTATCTTACTTAAAAGGTCAATGAGAATCTCATGAATAAAACCTAACTTTATAATGAAAGCACAGTATTTAAAATTTCCCTGGATCTCCTTGCTCAAAACTGATTAAGAACAGACCTGCTGCTATCCTGTAAAATGCTTCTAAATGAGTCATCTGTTCATCAGCAAAGCCCCAAAAGTTCAGATGCAATTGCTTCAGAAAGAACATTTTCAAAACTATGGCATATCAGTTGGAAGATGCTGATAACTTCCAATCCGCAGGAGGGCCCTGCTAAAAAAATAATCCTGAGATAACTCTGCCTTTAAGGTTTCCCCAGCTGACTGATTAAAAAACGTCACAACAGAAAATTCAAAGGTCACGTTTTCTCAAGTGTCGCTGAGAACCAACTGTCTGAGAAATTAGATGAGATTAAGATGCAAAACACTGAAACTCTGAATCAAATTTAATCTTCCAATGTTTTTGCTAACTTATAAAAAAAAACCCAGACTAAACAAGGTGGGGGGATTTGTATTTTAGGAAAACCCGACTGGAAGTACAGCACTGCCAGTGGGGTTAATAGACTCTGACTAAATTTTGTTATTTTGCTTGAGGAATTGGTCTAATTTGTATCAGCTGAAAGCACTTTTTAAGATTAAATGAAAGTAAAAGAATTTACCAGAGTTGATATTTTCATGAATCTCTTCTAGATATCTCCGAAGGACAAAATTGAAGGTCAGTTTTACAGTCTATAGAAGCCAATCAGAAAACTTGAAAATGACAAATTTTCTCCAGATGGAAACTAAGAAAAGATTGAGGATTTTCATCCTCATTTAGCAAAATCTTTCTCTTATTAATACAAGGCAGTTTGTTCAGCTGCTCCTGGGCATATCAGCTGAGAATGGGACTGGTGTTTTTTTACAAATTCTTGCTTTGAGGGACTGAGTGGAACTGCTGTGGGAAAAACCTTTTGAAACAACATGTGTGAGAAGCTGTGCATGGTCTCTCTTCTTATTCTCTCTGCTCGTGCCATTCTTGGCTACAATCAGAGGACTTTGGTTTTCCTTTCTCTATGGTGGCTGCAGACTGTGCAGGCAGCTCCTTTGGGGAGAGGCAGGGAAAGGGACACCAGCAGGAGGGTGCAAGAAGAAGGAACTGGGGACAGCAAAGAGAAAAGCAATTCCCTACAAAGAAGAACCTTAGACAAAACATAAAGACATAGAATGCACAGGACTTTCCAGGGGTCAGATACTGCAGAGTAAAACTCAGTCTCACAACCAGCAGCAAACTTAGAGCAGTGGAAAGGTTTGGGGTTATCCCCACACTTGGATGAGGAAAATAGTCTGCTGAGTCCAAAACTGTTGTCATAAGATGAGAAAGGCTTTTTTTGGTACGCAAGAGGCTCAAGCAGATTGGAATAAGGGTAACATGTCTTACTAAAATGAACGATTTGCAGAGGGATAAACAAATGTGCATTTGCTTCATTTTTAAAAGTTTGATTTTTCATTATCAAAATTAAAGCAAGGAAGTAAACAAACAAACAAACCTCCGCCAAAATCCCATCTGGCTTCTCTGCCTTCCTTGAAGTTCTGAGATATGTATTTACTGAATCAGAATGTAGATATAGGGCCCTCTTTTTAATCAGCATCACAGTCACCTGCCACTGTTTTAATACAGCAGGAGCTGGTTCCCCTTTTTTGAGAAGTGCTATCTCCAGCCTGCAGCTCACATTCCACAGCAGGAAGGCAGCCTGTGAAAAAATTCACTCTGAAATACCTCAAGCTCCACTAGAACTGAGGGCAAGCAGTTTCAGAGACTGTTTGCTTCTATGATTTTTGGGTTTCTGGGTTTGGCCTGGTTTTAGTCTCCTGTTTAGAAAACCAGTTCAACCAGTTCAAGTTAAACACTTTGGGTAGAAGTGGACCCTATAAAAGCTGATGGCCATTTTTAAGGAGGTGTGAACACTTGTTTCTCTTTTTGCAGAGGTGACAGAAGAGTGGAAAATGGGGGTGTCAGTAGGAGAGAAGGGGACAAACATCAGAGCCTGGGAGCAGCTGAGAGCAGTGTGACTCCCTCAGGGAGACAGGGCAGGGTTGGGACAAGGAAACAACCTCACCAGGACCTCGCAGGGCTGGAGCTGTGGGGACAACCACCTCCTCCTGGGCTCTTAGCATACCAAGGATGGCTGTGAACCATCTGAGACCCAGGACTGAGACCCAGATCCCTGAATATCCCTGGATGGAGGTGTTGGAAGCCCTTGCTGGCTGTCCCTGCAGCTCTGGGAGGCTCAGGACATGATCAGCACTTGAACAACACAACTGATGCTCCCAAGCATCCCACAGGTCTTGTCCTGAGGGCAGTGATCCAAAGGCAGCGGCTCTCTGAAGCCCTTTTAGATGGCAGCAGCCAAAGAGCAAGACTTGGAATTACCCCCAGAGACAAACAAGGACTGAGCACCCTCCTGCTCAAACCTGCATTAAGGAGAAAGTCACAGCACCAGAGCATCCCACAAATGTAAGGTACAATGCTGCCTGCTGAAGTGCTTTTAGATTCCCCACTAGCAAGACATAAATCTGTAAAGCACTACTGAGCTTTTATTTGTTCATTTAATATTTTCAGATGTTAACAAATCCTGCAGATTGGGTCCTCTCTGCAGTGTGAGGTGATTAGGATCTTTTCTATCACAGAGTGCTCAGTTTTCCTTCACTCACAATCTTTATTCCCTATGTGATAATGTGGTAGCATGTTACAGTACCACTAGACTTGACAGGAATATGTTTTTTCATTTTTGCTTTTTGAACACATTCATATCTTACAAACACTGTAATCTTCCTGGAACAATCTCTGTTTCAATTATTAAGTAACTTTTAATGAAATGATTTAAAATTCTAGATTGGTGTTTGGAGCAGCATTTGCTGTGGTTTTTCATTCCTTGAGCAGTGACACTGAAATCAAGGCTTCAGCTGAGCCACCAACCTGTGTCTGTGAACCCCAGCAGAAATACTTCTCTATCCATCTCTCTACAAACTCATTTATGTATAAACTATTGCTGAAATAATTTTCTTTGATCATGATTTGCTTATAATTTCCACCAGTTTAATGGAATTCACCTTCCCTTTCTAGTGATAGATTGACTTCTTGAGATGCCTAGATAAAACAACTTAAACTTCTTCTTTGTTCTCATAAAAATCTCTTCATTCTGAGGGCAAGCACAGACAGCTGCTCAATTCATTAGATAATTAGACTTTTAATAAATTGGACACACTTCTTCCTCATCCTGTAATAATCATGACAACTTCCCAAAAACATTTTTTTAAAATTATTATTATTTCACTCTACTACATTCAAGCTCATCTGTGGCCTCTCTCCTTGTTTCACTTGGTGCCTTTCAGAGCTGGATGTCTCTCCCTAAAGAGCAGTCTGGGAAATGGAAACCTGGCTTGTGTTTCTCATCCCCAGCCCAATGCAAAGTCTCTTCCTTCCTGCACTGCTTGGCTGTGCAGTCTGCAGACAGGACCTTGATGCTCAGCAGGACTGAACAAAGCTGAAGCTGTTCCCAACACATCTCATATTCTCTAAATCCATCTGGAGCCTTTGGACTGTCTTAGCAACATTGGATCAAAATTTATAAAGAATTTCACTTGACAAACACAGAAACACGAAGTGTTGAATTTCACTGTTGTTCAATTAGAACATTCAGAAGTTTCATTTCCAAGCAATGCTTCAGACTGAAAAGCAATGTCATGACTCTGGACAAGAGGGTTATCAGTACCTGAAAATGACATGGTTTGTTTTGCATCAAAGCAAGGAAGACATCCCCATGATTTGACCCCAGTTTAATTATTTAACAAAATGGGCATAATCTAAAAAGAAAACAAAAGAACAAAGTGGTTCTGTCTTTTTTTTTTTTTTTTTTTTTTTTTTTTTGAA
>VZUI01045964.1:0-142817 GCA_013401135.1 Cettia cetti | reverse complement strand
GGTTCTGTCTTTTTTTTTTTTTTTTTTTTTTTTTTTTGAATTTTGACTTTTTCATCCAACAAAGCACAAAAATTAAACATCTGTCAGGCTCTTAAGATGAATGTTCTCAAATTCAGTGTTGCCAGCCTTGGGGATTTATGGTGATTCCTACCCAGTTTACTAAATACCATAAAACTTCCCTTTCTTGAAGCATGCAGTTAAACAAGAGTCTCATCTTGTTCCTTCAAAGGTCTTTTTCAAACTCACTGGAAAGACTGGAAGCATGGCCTAGGTACATGCCATTTGTTTAGTAACTGAAGGAAAACTTAAAAATCCCAAATGGATTTTACTTCCAACAGCAGCTTTGAAAAGGGAGATTAGACCTGAGGGCCTAAATAAATCTTCCCCAACTTAATATTTGCTTTGATTCGCCAAAATTCCAACTTCAGAGGATAGTCTGAGGGTATTTCAGAATCAGTTTCAGAGGATTTTAAGAGATTGTGGTTGACATTACAGCTCCCACAGATTTCTTTCCTGGTGAACGAAGGAGTGGGAACAGTAATTAATCTCTTTTGTCTTCATCAAGGCTGAGCTTGGGTTATGAGAAAACCATTGACAGCAGGAAAGCAAAGCTAAGAATAAGAAAAGAAATACATCTTTAAAAATTCCTGCAGCCTAGGTCGAGAGCCTAAGACACCAAATGAATTCAGGCTTAAAGACAATCAAAGAGAAAATAGGCAAAGGTTAAAAAAAAAGCTAAAACAGTTTCCTTAGGCAAGAGGTTAAAACTAACAAAATAAAACTGTTTGCAAGTTGTCCAAAACCACAAATCCTTGCACATATCCTTTCCATGGCTGCTGACTGGGTGAAGCCCCTTGACTCTGTAATTTCATACCTGGCTGCCTGGAAGAGAATGGCTGTGAGAATGCCCCTGCTGTGGCTGTGTGGCTGATGCCAAATTCTGGGGTGGGCAGCTGGAGGTCTCTGAGCCCTCTCTGCCATACCACAGGACTCCCTTGCTTTTTAATTTCTCTCCACTCCACTGGTCTGTGTGGTACCAAACTCAATTAGGGCAATAAATGGTTTTGATTTGGCAACCAAACTCAATTAGGGCAATAAACGGTTTTGATTTAGCGACAATCAAAGTTGGGAAAAACTGGAAAAGAGCTAGAACAGCAGAAAGAGGTCCATGGCTCCTGAGAGCCCAGTTCCAGCCTCTCCCTCCTCCAAGAGGACTCAGGCAGCTCCCAGCCCCACAGATGACCAAGATCCCCTCTCCACAACAGGTACTTCAAGGGAGAGGAAATAAAGTACAGAGCTCACCACCATATGCTTAATCTGCAGGTTAATTGCTCCACTACTATTGTATTTAATTGTTCCCAGTGAAGTCTTTCTAATTGCTTTTCTTTTTACCCAATTGAGTAATAATAAGAATATTAATAATAAATATGCCAAGGGTTTTAAGCAGAAAATGACAAAAGCCTTTTCCCATGCAAGCAGGTGGAGGAAAGTCGCTAAAAGGATGAGAAACACTTCTTTCCTGTGTGAAATAGAGGAGGAATAATAGCAGCTGCACAGGTAGGCTGACACAGCCAGTGCCTTGTGCAAGCCCCTGCTGGGAGGTGAACTAATGACCAGCTGCCTCATTTCCCCAGTACAAACTGGAATCAAGCATTTGCAAAGTTGAGTGCTGATAGTATACACATTTCAATATAGCCCCATGAATATTCATGAGTGAAAACAGTTCTACTTCTTAATAGCAGCTTATAGCCAAATGCCAAGATTCTTATCCAGAAAAATCTCTCATTTAGCTGGGTGGGAGATCTGCCCAAACTCAGGCGTTCAGGAGCTCATTTTAAATGCATGCCACGCAAAACGGTTTCCTGTTCTCCTTCACCCCCAGCACTAGATTAGCACGTAGAAATACCAAAACTCAGTAGTGGCAACTGTATTTTTAACACCTTGGGGAGGTGCAAATACTCGGTTCCAGAACAGTAAAGGCACTTCCTCTAGAAAAATCCTCAGCTATGCCAGGCAACTTCTCCAGTGGCTTGGTGTCTCACAACAGGCTGGAATGTCTCAAGGGGTTGGTGAATGGGAAAGTTGCAGAATAGTGGAGTTTGCACATTCCCTGAGTCCCCCAGCTTGCCGGTTTTCGAAGCACTTTGTGACACTTGTGCATGGAAAATGCTGCTGGAAACGCAGGGCTTTCTCTTCCCCCTGCGCAGCCCTGCTCAGCTCAGCGCTGTCCTTTGTCAGGCAGGGAGAAAGCCAGCCCTGCTTAATCACCCCCAAGTCAATGAGGGGCACTGCCACCCTGTCACTCGATGATTAATGACTGCATCTGCGGGCAGGGCTGCCAGCAAACTCGTGGGCATCATCCATGACGCACCAGCAGCCATGGATTTAAGGGATGTGCATGGCACGGCAGAGCGCGGGCTCAGGAGGGCACGGGGGGGCCTTGCCCCACTAAATCAGCATCTGCCACCCAGCAGCTGCAAGGCCAACAAAGCTCCTTCAGAAGGAAACAAGAGAAAGCCCTCAAGCCACTGGAGGAAACTGTGTCATTATTCATCTTCTTCCCAGCACAAGTATTCAATCTCTTCCCACCCAAATGTTCCCAACATAATGATTTCCATGGGTACATCCAATGACACTGGTGCTGGAAATTCATGAGGGAAACACACTGGGGATCTCAGTGTTTCACTGAGCTCTCAGAGATCAGGCTTTGGGAAGACCTTTAAGTACCACAACAGCTGGGATTTCTGACTTTATCTCGTATTGTTTTATTTACCCTGCCTGTGGGCACGGCAGAACTGGGGAGGAGAGGAGAGGGGGTGATTAGTTGTGAAGATAGGACAGATAAATGCCCTTGCAAACACACATAGCCCTGTTGCAAAGAGTGCCCAGGAGATTCACAGGAAGGGGCAGGTTAGGATTTCTGTTTTCTGAACTTCTTGTGCCTGGAAAAAGAAAAAAAATAAAGGAAAAAAGAAAAAAATAAAGGAAAAAGGAAGAAGAAGAAGAAGAAGACATGGAATTAAGTAAAGGAGGTTTTAAAGTATCACTTTTGTATGACTATATCCTCTCCCAGGCTGGCACACACTGGAGGGTGACTCTTCAGCTCCATCCACTCCCCTGGGCCTGTCCCCTGGCTTAGAGCACACATGGCACAAGTGGGTGGCATTCCATCTTCACTGCTCCTTTGTCCCAAAGCTGGAGGCATCTTTTTTGTTTTAATGGCACATTGTGTTCCTTGACAAGACAGAGCTAATGACCTGAGTAGGATTCTATTCACACAGCAGCAGTGGATTAGAGATCTGATCTTCCTTTTTAACAAATCAGTATAGCAGATGGCATTGGGAAAAGAAAGTGCACACACTACAGGGATGTAGCAGAGCTTCCCAGACCCTTGCTGCATGGGGAACAGAACAAAAAGGCAGATCTGTGCAGGCCAAGGAATTATGAATACTCCCTCCTAATTTTTATTTCCCCTCTCAGAGCAGAGACCCCCTGTGCCCCCAGATGCCAGTGCTCTCCACAGGATCACAAATGCTTCAGTGGCATTCCAGTTTTAAGGTCTTGTGGGTTCTTATTGCCGTCATTGGCTGCTACATCCATATAATGAAGCTGTCACATTGCAGGGGTGCAATGGCTGGATTTCTCCCTGCCCAGGGTTTTCTGACACAGCCAGGTTACAGTCACAGCCTGCTCCTGCACTTGAGCTCTTGGTACAACTGTGTGAACAAGTGCTGCTCCTCCCTGTGTGCCTCACCAAGAGCTGCACACCAAAGGTGACCTCAGCCCCAGCTGGGACTGCCAGGGCGTGTGCTGGCACTGTGACAGCAAGCACACCCTGCTGTGACACCCCAGGGGCACCAGAGACCCCAGACAGGGGGGTGTGCACTGCTCATCTCCATACAAGGACATTTCATAGAACCAGAGAATTCTTTGGGCTGGAAGGAATGTATTAAAGGTCACCTGGTCCCATGCCCTGCCACTTGCAGCACTTCTCCAGCTTCACCAGCTTGCTCAGAGTCCTGTCCCACCTGGCCTGGGATGTTCCCAGAGATGAGGCATCCACCACCACTCTGGGCAACCTGTGCCAGTGTTTTACCACCCTCACAGCAAAACACAGCAAAAATTGTCTTTTTTATATCCACCTACATCAAGCCTGCTTCACTTTAAAGCCATTCCCCCATGTCCTATCACTACATGGCCATGTCAGAAGTCCCTCTCCAGCTCTCCTGTAGCTCCTTAAAGTACTGGGAGGCTGCTGTAAGTTTTCCCTGGAGCCTTCTCATCTTCAGTTTGGACATTTAGTGGAGGAAATTTGGGATACACTGTTACCAGCCAATCAGAGTAGTCGCAAGCGGTGTGAAAGAGAATTAGGGAAGTTCTCCATGTGTCCAGTGCACAAGACACAATAGGTAGAACACATCCCTTCCCTTTCTCCATGAAGCCACTGTTTCCTCAAACAAAACAAAACAAAACAAAACAAAACAAAACAAAACCCAAACACACACAAAAACCCAAAACAACAAAATCAAAAAACAAACAAACAAAACCCCAACCCAGCAAAATTAGAAGAATCTGCCAGCTGTTCCTGGGAAAAACAACACAACATATCAACAACATTTTCACTTCTTGGCTCTTGATATCCACTCACCATTATGGACTATTTTATAACTGAAGGGAAAAGGAGATGCTGCAATTTCCTCTATAACAGCTGCATCTTCTCTTTGTCTTGATCAGCCTTATACTGGCTTCTTACAGCTAAGTAGCATCAGGAGGGCATTATCAGCAGCAGTGCCCTTATCAGAAAAAGCCACAAACCCACTCAAAAGTCGCTGCATAGATTGTTTCTTTTCACCAAGCAAAATACATCTCACTGTGGTTCTTTTTTATTAAAGCGTTCTGAAGTGTTTCTGTGCAGCGTGCTTGACACCTAGTCAAGTGTCCTTTGCACTGACTGCTGCTGTAAGTCACCTCTTTGGAACAGAATTTGTCTCTTTCCCAGAAATAATTGTAAGAAGGAGATGGAGGAAGCCCTTAACACTGCAGATTCCCTTGGATTTTCTGAAACAGGATGGGGGATGCAACTCCAAGGTGTTGGACAGAGGGCAAGGTCCTCTCATTCACTCATGGTAGTATCTAGGGGACAACACAGAGCTAAATTTCACTTTTGAAATTATTCTGTTATAGAGAGGCCTGTTTTGCCCAGAACAGTGAGCCCTGGGTGATGCTGCTCCCTCTGGCCTGGCCACCACATGCTTCCCTCCAGCAGAGCCCTGACATCACCAGGACTCAGCTCCAGCTCCCTCCCTGCTGTCAGGCAGCAGCTGCCAGCTTGTTCCTGCAGCTCTGCTCAGGAGTGGTTGGGCACTCTGCTCCTTGCCCACCCCACAGCACCCTGCTGTCCCCCTGCACACCCAGCCTGCAGCCACAGGGAACAGGAGTTATGCAGGCAAACATCCTTCCCCGTCAGCAAGTGGGACAGCAAATCCCACAATTAATCCAGCAAAGGCAGAGGGATTCTTTAGGCTCCTATACTCAATTGCCAGACCAGTCAGGGAGCTGCTACACCCTGAGATTTTGACCACACGAAAGGAGAAAATTCATAGCAGCATTTAGAATGTCTGTCTCTCACTCCTGGCTCTCCCTTTCTCTATTGCTGCTCTGCTGGAGTCAGAGTTTGGTTCCAGCCGAGTAACCTGCGACTCAGGCAAGAGGACACTGACAATTAGAAAATTACTGGAAGGAGACACGCAGAAAACCACAGCAACAAGGAAAAGAAACCTCCAGAAACACATTCTGAATATTTTAGCTTGGTTTCAGCAGCTGTCTCAGGAGACTGTTGAAGAAAGATTTTTTGTGCTCCTACTCATTACCTGAAAAATAAACAGGGAACAAGAAGAGGAAGCAGAGTGCTCAGGCTGGTTTATCTGAATGAGATGCTTTTTTATGGATACAGAATTTCAGATTAACAAGGAGATAGATGCTTCTGACATGTTTTAGGAGTGGCTCCAGGGACACAGGTTTTCATCAGATTGGATGCAGTGAGATTCATTTACCAGGAGCCAAAGGGGGAAGAAGTGAGAGGCTATTTCTGCACTTGCTTTCTGCATGGATCTCTTTGCTGTTGTCTGTAGTTTCTGAGTTGGATTCAAAGGGATTGTTCAAACCACTATAACCTCTGTGATAGATGGCCATTTCTAGTTTTATTAATTCATTATATCCAACTGGTAATGCTGGAGGAGTAACTACAACAGGTCTTAATGTAGCAGGCATTCAATTGTGTAAACATTTTGTAGATTTATGCTGAATTTTTGGGATTATCTTGATGAACAAATGTAGAAATTCTTTGAGCTTTATATTTTTTTTCTTTCTCTGTGTGTCTGTCTTCACTTCCTATAACTTTTTACATGGCCAGAAATAAACCAGTGCATGGTCTCCTTAATTTCAAACTGGAAGAGATGAAGATTGTTGTGGGATCTTGTGACTAGAAATCTCAGGCTGAGTTTCCCAAGCAGTTTTCCTTCCCTCCATTTCTGAGTATTAAAGGGGACACTGAGAATTGCTTTCAGTGGGGGGAAACGCATGTACTGGCTGCACTGCAATGCAAAATATAGACTTGCATGCCAATTTTTCTCCTGTCAGATGTGTTCTGGTGAGAAGCAATGGAGTAGACACCGGAGATGGCAAGACTCTACTGCTCCTCGTCCTCTTGCTGTAAATAGCCTCCAATTATTATTATCTCAGACATTCAGCCCAGCTCTCTAATGAAAAGATTTTTTCCTTTAGCAAATTCAGAGTGGCCTCGGAAGAGTGTTTATTATGAAAACCTTCAGGAGCAAAGAAAAGATTTGGCAAAGGACTTGGCTGGGTAAGAGCTGCTGTCTGCAATCCCCGTGCCAGGGACTGTAGCACACAGCAATATCAGAGCTACAGGTGCTCTTGATGCCTCCACCCCAGGAGCTCTGGAGCCACCGGAGGGGGGTAAAGCCCCTGCAGCTCTCGGTGCTGCTGCCCGGGGAGCTGCAGCATCTCCCGGGAGATGCAGCCAGAGGCTGGTGCTTCCCCACAGAAAGGGCAGAGGGAGCAGGGAGGGAGCTTGGAGGATGTGCTAATCACAGCCCGTCACTAATGCAGATAACAACCTTCCTTCCTCAGCCATCTCCCTGACACTGGATCTTTTTCTGCCTCATTGGAGGCCAGCGGAGGATCGGGATTGTTATTCACAGAGCCAACCTGGGCTCTTTTTTCAAACACGGTGCCAGATGGCCAACGATTTTGGTTCAGGTGAACAGCTCATTTAGCAGGATCGAGCTGACAATTCAGCAATTTCAAGAGCAAACATCAACTCAGAAGCAAAAAAACAAAGGGGCCAAGCCATAAAATATTGAAATAGGGATGGGGATGCACCTGAGCCTTACCTCAGAAAAAGGCTCATGAATTTTAAGGATCTTCAGACCTACTTAGAGGAAACCTTTACTCACTATGCAACTGCATGTATATATGAATTAAAAAAGAACTGAAAGAGGCTTTCTAGAATACCTTAAGACAATGAAATGTTTTTTTCATAGTACATCCATCAGGCAAGACGTCAGATACAGTTTGCAGGGAAAATCAAACAGAATTCAAAGAGGAAGAGAAGGGCTGAAGGTGAAGTCCCAAGCACCACTGAGAAGTGACAGAATGTCACTTCCCCATGGCCCTGGCTGTTTATTTATTTGTATAGCTGGTAACCGTATGTTGCTGCAGACTCATTTATGCTTCTTTTTTTTTTACTATTTAAAAGCCTAGATTTACAGAGAAATAAATGACCCTTAAGTTGTTTATTGGAAACTTCTCTCTGCCTCAAGTTAAATATTTCACTTGTACTCACTACTGGTGGAGCAGTGAGAGGTGTGTAAGGAACACTTGAGCTCAGAGAGCTTTCGTTTGGTAGTTATTCCTGCTGCAAGAAGTATTTTCAGACTCACCATCTTCATTTGTTTCTTGGGGTTCAAGGCACAAATCTCACTTGGCTTTGTTACTAAGCAAGCAATTGAAGCACTGGAAATGTCCAAGGTCCAGGTAGGACAGGGCTTGGAGGAACCTGTTCTGAGGGAAGGTGCCCTGCCCATGGCAGAGGGGGTTGGAACAAGATGAGGTTTAGGATCCCTTCCAATCCAATTCATTCCGTGCTCACTGGCCGTGGGAGCAGGATTTGCTGAGGACTTCTCTCCAGGCACCTCTCTCCCACCCCAGCAGGACTCCCTGGGCTGAAAGAAGCAGCCCAGCTCTGCAGAGCTGCAAAGGCCTCTCCTGGTCTCCAGCTCTGCATATTTTATCACTGATAGCCCCACTGGGGGGCAGAATCTCTCCCCACTATATATTTATATCAGTAAATACATAGATTTTTCCCTTTGATGTTGTTGCTCCTAAATAAAACCTCTGCAGGAGCAGACTGTAACCCAGTAGCTCATTTTCAGGAAGGGCAAGTATTAGCTGAGCTCCTAACTCTTGGATGAACTCCTTCTTTTGCAGCATTGTGTTATGAATTGAGGTCTCTGAAAAGGTTTATTAGTCTAGATTAACACCCAGTTTATTTCCTGGTAGAGGGTCCCTCCTGACATCAGCTGCCTTCTCAGGGGGCAAAGGCAATTATGCAGCAGTGGAAAAGAAACACTTCTGTATTTACATTTAATAGCCTTGGCTTGATGCCCTGAACTTCCTATGGAATCTGCTGTGAGGTTGGCTGTAAAAAACACAAGTGATTGACAAAAGAACAGAGAGTCTCAGGGCTCTGGCATGGCTGTGAGCAGAGCTCAGCACCTGGCTGGCCCCGTTAAAGAAAATTTCCCCTGGGTCACTCTGTGAGACATCAGTGGGTTGGTGTGAGGGAGCCTGAGCTGACCCAGGGCAGGAACAGCAGCAAAATTGCACCAATCCCAGATTTACACCAGGAAATGGAGGAACTATGAAGTCCTCCCCTGACCCAAAAGTTGGTATTTTTATGTACTGCAGGGCTGTCTGCTCACTGGCTGCAAAACAAGGGAAAGAAAACCCCAGATCAGTGCATGCTCATGAATTAGTTTAATATCCTGAGTTTTTGTTTCCAGCTAGTCAGGTATGGTCCTGGTTTGGATGCAACTTTTCAAATATTTCCAACAATTATTTCCAGCACAAATAATGCCCATGGAGTGGGAGCAGCATTTATTTGGTGCAGAGGGAATTAGTCATTTCCACAGCATGAAGGTAGAACAGGTCTGAAAAGAAAAAAAAAGATAACATTGTCACAATAAAGAATACTAATCCCATAATTAAACATGACAAATTAATCTCTGGGACAAAGAAATATCAAAGGTCAATTTATTGTTATTTGTGGCCAGGAAATTTCCTTTCTTATTCTGATAAAAATAAAAATACTGCCGTTTGTAAATACCTGTTACTTTTCTGAAAAAAGTAAGAAAATTTGGGATTTTTTTCTCTTTTTTATCCATCCATTGTTATTTTGATTCTGACATAAGCCCACAACATAATGCATCAAAAATTGCTACAAATGTAGGCAATCTGAAAAGATCAATAAACAGTTCAGTGGATAGGAGAACAGAACAGTCTTGCAACCTTCCAAAACAGCATCCTAATGTTCCATTTTAATTAAATACAGATTTTCAAAAGACAGTTAACAGAGCAAGTACAACGGAGCAGGTTGGGAATGTTGATTTCTTTTCCTTAATTGTGTTGTGAAGCCACCTCCACAGATAATAGAATAACAAATTAGCATGGAGGACAAAAGAACACAGTAATGACACAAATGAATAAGGGAAAAGGAGATGGAGAATAAGGAAGTGATGGGGACCCAGCCATGCTGATATCTCCCAGACCTGGCCCAGAAGACCCCAGTGACACCCAGGAGCCCCTGGCCCTGTGTCACCCCTTGTCCTTGAGCCCCTGGTGGTCACTGATGTTCTCCTTCAGCTGGTGTTCATTACAAAGCAAAATACCCCTCCTTGTGCACCACCCTTTGCTGTTTCCTCCCAGCTAGGACGTGGAACACACGTTCCCAGAGTTCCTGGGCTTAAATTCGATTTTGGAGGCAATCAAGTTCAACAAAGCTGCTGATTGCAGCAGTACAGGGATTAGATCCTCTGTGAATAAAATAACTTTTCTCCACCTTCCCAGTTCTAGTCTGCCCATGCTGTGCTCACTGTGGACACTGCTGGGGTGAAAAGAACCACAATAAATAGGCAAAAAAAACCCACTTTAGGGAACATACCAATGAACAGGTTTTTCCAAGGTTTTTTTCCCCTGCAAACTTTGAATTTTTTTCTTAAAGTTCCTACACAAATCAACATTTAAAAATCTGCCACACAGCTTTGATGTTTTTTTTAATCATCAATCAATCAGGAAGACAGCAACAGGATGCACTGTGTCCTGTTTGTGCCATCGTAATGTGAGGTTTTGGGGACATGCTAAAACCACATTAAAGTTCCAGACTCAATTTGGATGAGCACTTCAAAATAATCTTGCTGATTAGCTGAAGCCTTCTTGGTTGGACACACCTCAGGCATAGCCTTTGCCACTGGATTTCCCTTTCAGCCTTGCTGAACGCACCTTGAGGAATGAAAATGTCACAGTTTTCCTCCTTGGGCCACTCGGAATAAGAAGAGCATAAAAATGAAAAGTGGTGGAAAAGGAACCAAACTTTCTCAGCATTTGTCACAGTTGAAATAATTTCAAGACACAGTAGAATGTTTTAGGAGATTTCTCATTTTACTGGAATGATTTTAACACTTTCTGATCCTGAGAGTAGGCAGGGGCTGCATGGAGGTTTCTGAAACGACTGAAGAGCATCCGGAGTTCTGCAAAAATTCATATTTTGATTAGACCTGAAAATTGAAGGCCTCTCATGACTTGTAGTGCTCTAGATTAATTCTGATGTAACACCAATTTTTCAGCAGGCTGTGGTGGAGAGCAAAGCTGAATGTCTATTCTGCTTCTGTGATGTCCAGGTAACATTTTAAAGACAGAAATGTGCAAAGGAAGGAAACACAGAGGGAACAAGACTCTACTGCATTTCCTTTAGCAGAAGAGGGCTGGAGAAGCCTGGCCAGTGTGAGAGGTCGTTTGTTCTGGCAGCCAGTGTCCCCTGAGGTCCCATCAGAGGCTCTGCTGCCTGACCTAACCCATGTGTAGTTTTTTGTGTGGTTTTCTCTTACATATCCTAAATCATATAATCCTGCCATGATATAAAAGTTAGGCCTGCATGAGCCTTCATAATCTTATCCAGAGCTTGTGCTGGGCCCCCTGAGCCACCTGGGGGCTGGATATCCACATCAACCTCTGTGCCAAGCCCCAGGGCTCAGAGCTGAGGCTCAGCTCTCTGCTGAGCTTGCACACACTGCCAGCCTGGAGCACGGACACTGCAAACTGTGGTGGCTTTGCTGGGGACACTGCAGTGCCACAGCTCTCCCATCTACTCCCATTCCTTCCTCTCTCCCTGGCTGGTTTCTGAGCTCCTCACTGTGCTTTTTTCTGCTGCCCTCCCCTCACTGCACTGGCTGGTGCCTCCAACCTGGTGTGCAGGTGCTGGGGTCCCGCTGGGGCTGGCACAGCAGCTGGCACAGCCTCACAAACTGCTCAGCTGAAAATTTCAAGTCCACCTGCCCTTCTGCCTTCTCCAGCCACCTGGTGTTTGAGAATTTATTTATTGTTAGTGGGGATTTTTTTAATTTTTTTTTTTTTTAATTGGCAGGAAACCCAAAGCTGTGTTGTGCAAAGCTGACCCTCCAGGGGCTGCCCAGCTGTGTGACAGGTCAGGGAGAGAGGAACAAACCCATCATGCTGGACAAGCAATTTCCATGCAACTGGCAGAGATGAAGACAGGAGGCAGAGGGGACAGTAATTGCTGTTGGCCCATTTCATTACTGCATTGGCAGAGCCCCCAAAGAAACACTGCTCACAAGCCATCAATTCATATTTAAGCAGAGAATAATTTCAACAAACATCCAGAGGAAGGAACACATACAAGCAGTTCTTACTCCTACAGCAGTGTCCAATTGCTCTGCAGTTTTATCAGGGACTGTTCTCTCTCCCTTGCCAGACACTTGTGTAAAAGAAGAGACCTTTTTGAAAGGGTTTCCTCAGGATTGCTGAGCATTTGCTCTGCTAATAATAGATCAAGAATTTTGGTCTAATGATCCTAGATCAGCCACAAACTGTAGTGCTGAGTTATGCTGTGCAAGGGGTTAGTGAGGACATGGCAGCTCCCATTCCCCAGGCAGTCAGAGGACCTTTCTTGAAAAACTACCGTCTGGCAGTGCCTGATAAAACTTGGCCAGGGCACAGTGGAGTCCAGTGGGGAATCCAACAAGAACTATTTGAAGACCAAAAAACTGTCAGTGAGGAGCAAACACTCAGTGCTGAGGGGCTGTGAGCTCTTTGTGTGCAGGCCCACGCGCTCCTGACACTTTGAGATTGTCAGGATCTCTCCATTGCTGTGGTAATGGGAATGTTCTCATGGGCAGACACAGCACTGCTGTGTTATTCTGAGCTCAGCACAGCAAACACCCTGGAGGATTCAGACATGTCTTGCCAGACACCTCTCTGAAACTTCTGTATTGATCACCAAGCAGCGGTGAGAGTTATGAATGACTTTTTTTTTTTAAATTCCATCGCTGTGGAAAAAAAGGAATGAACAAATATAAAGTAAAAAAAAGGATTAATTTCTCAGGGCCTGGCCAGATCTTGGCTGCAAAGCCAACAGATCATTATTAAAGTGCCAAGTAATGAGCTGAAATAGTTAATTCAGGCTTGGAATCTCCTCCTAGCCTGAGACAGGAGTGAGTTTGTTTGCCTGATTATCCCTCACCACCCCGTCCTGAGGAGCTGCTTGTTGAACTCTCCCCCCAGCACATGAGAAACAAAAGGGGGTCCTGAGAGACCTTCTGTGCAAAGCTCATGTGGGCAGAGCAGTTTGAAAATTAAACTTCCTCCAAGCGAAACCATTCGTAATTTCCTCCCAAATGCCTCCTCCTGAGCAGAGGAATAAAAGTTGCAAAATCAACAGAGGCATCTATTTTCCCTAAGGCTATGCACAGGAGCTGACCTAGCAAAAGCTTGTCTTTGTTTTGCTGCTACAGATTTTTCCTTTTGCTTTGGTCTTGTTTTGTTTCTAGTGTTACCAATCTAGCTGTCCAAACTGTCTCTGTTCCCACAGAATAATAATCAACTTCCTAGTTCAACATTTTTATGTAATGAATAATAAAAAGAATATCTGAGTAACACAGCTCAGCAGCATTGTACCTTATCCATTCTTCCCTCATGAAGGAATTTAGAAAAGTTTAGACATCATCTAAATATTTTTAAAAGGAAGGAATGATGCCAGAATTCGATGACACATATGCATATTAGCAGTGGGAATAAAAGTTAACAGATATTAATATTCTTCTCTGGGAGGTGGACTTTTTGCTTAACTTTTCTTGGAACAAGCACGGTCTATGCAACAAGCAGAGCCAACACTTATCTCTCTCCTCTATTATCTTATAGTTGCCTTAGCATTAAACTTTTACCTTTTGCTACCGTACAATTTTAGTGAAAGTCTTCAATTAGCTTCTGTCTACTTGTCAGAAAGCTATTTATCCCCCCTGTAGGTGTGATTTCTACATTTAGGATGAATTGTGTGCTCATCTTCGTGCAGAGCCCTTCACAAGCTGGGGACAACAAAAGGTGCATTCCTGGAAGGTGGAGCAGTGGTCGTGACTGGCAGTGGATCTCCTGTACCCACACACAGCACAGGGGGCCCTTGCCTGGATCTGTGAAGGACTGCAGAAAACTTGTGTTGCACATGGCCTTGAGAAGTCTTCTGATAAACATTATTTGCAAATAAAAATGTTTTTCCACCCTTCTCATGGGTAGGTTGTGCTGTGTCACTCCACCAGCTTAGCTGTCAGCTCCCGTGAGCCAGGGCTGCCTAACTGGCATTTACAGTGTGTCAAGAGAGCAGCAACGAGGGTAACAGGGTTTGATGTGAACTTCTGCAACTCCTGGGTTGAGGGGATGGCAAAATAAAAAATGCAATACTACTTCCCAAAGCTGAAGCAAGCTGTATTCACTGTGCTTGTGCTGGTTCCCCAACACTGCTGGGGGTAAGGACAGAAAGGAGAGAAGGGCAAATGGAGAGGGAGGCAGTGGCAGCCAAGGAGGGAATTTGGGATAGGTACCTGGGGAAAAAAGGAACATAATGGGACTCTCAGATAAAGATTTAGGGATTTTGGGGTGAGCTATTTAAACATTTCCTTAATTGTGAACACCTCAGAACTCTCATTAGGCTTTAAAAAGTGAAAGCCAGCATTTATTAGACTGCGCACTGGAGCCATTAACTTACGAAATAAATGGAGTCAGTAACCCATGTCCCTGTCCCACCATGCCCCCCTAGAGCAGGCCAAGTCTCTCTGCTGGCTCTCAGTCCAGAAACTCAGCCAATTTCTGCTCTTTAGTCCTTTCTCAAGAAGCTGCCCCAGCCCTGCCTGCCCTGTACCTTCCAAGGGGCACAAACACCTCCCTAAGCTGGGTAATACCCTCTAGCCTGGAGGAGAATAGATACAGTGGAGCTGTGAGGGTGAGTGTCTGTATCAAATATACTCAGACAATAAATACATCCAAAGATTTGCTTCCTGTCAGATGGAGATGATAAGAAGACAGAGAAGTATAGCAACAGCAAACGTCACTTAAATTGAGAATTTAGACCCTTTCTCTCTAATTTTTTCCTGCTAATTATACTCAGCAAATCCCTCTGCCTTTCTCTGAACTTTTCTGCTCTCCTTTCTCCAAGTCCTTGGGCAGCTGATTTTGCTGCTGCCGTCCTGGACCCGTGACCCTGGACGTGGGGCTGCTGCTCTCCCCTGGCTGGAGTCAACATGCAGGGCAGGCTGCACACAGCAGAGCTGTCAAGCCTTCATTTAACATGATGGAAAGCCTTGCCAAGGAGAAACACTCCCTTATTCATCAACACACTGCTGACACCCTGCACAAAGGCCCAAAATGGCAGCTTGGCTGAAGATAAGGTCCTGCTGGTGTTTAACCTCCCCTCCTGAGCTGCAGGGGGGGAAACTGTGATTAACAGCCACCACCATCTTTCTGTGTGCTGGAGACTGAGCTCTGCCTTGGTAGGATGTCCATGGAGCTGAGATACCAGGAGTTGTCATGGCTTTGCTGTCCTTTGTAGCTGCCTTGAAAAAAACAAAGTGTTTTCTAGTTTCTGCCTGCACTATGAGCCTGCCCAGCCTGCTGGACCTGAGATTACTCTGTTCTTTGGTCACCAGAGAGAACTCTGGGGTGACAAGGCAGGACAGCAAGAGCAGAAGCTGCCATATCCTGCCTGGCTCCTTATCCAGTGGGCAGGAAGCATCTGCAGGATGGGATGGATGTGAGCCCAGACACAGAGGGTTGAGTGAAGGGCTTGTTATCCTTGTGGAGAAAGGGAAGGGGAGTTGGGGAGGGTTTATAAAGCTCCAGGATGGATGAAAGAAGAGTTGTGACTACTCCAACTCTCCTGGACCTCTCATCTGTCCTGGGTTCTGACCCACTGCTGATCCCCATTTTGGGAGGGATGAGGCCAGCCATGCAGGGAACTGCAAGGTAGGACAAGGGGGTTTATAACTGAGAGTGTGGCTGATGGTGTTGCTTATCCTGAGGTGAAACAACCTTAACCAAACCCTCTACTCATCAGTGCTCTTCAAATAAATATGTTGGAGTGGTTTTGAGGCCCCTCAGGGGGCTCTGTGGGAAGCAGCTGGGCTGTGCCTGAGGAATGCTGAGGTGTGGGTGTAGGAACTTGGATTCTTTGATTCCTGTTGGGTTAGCTTGAAGCTTAAAGGCTATCTGAGGAGCTGGAGAAAGTTGAAAGCCATTTCTGAGCTGCTGTGTGACTGCAGTGGGGCTGGGTCTGTACCTGGTGGAGGTACCTGGCATTGCTGGAGGCAGCTGGGCTTGCAGTGACCTCCTGCTCTGGAGCTTCCCTTCCCTTTTTCCACAAGAAATCATGTGCTCAGAGGTACCTGATCCTGGGGATGGGGTGGCTGTGTGGCAGAGGAAGTGGTTGGAGGTGTTTTAAAGGAATGGTTTTAGCCCTGTAGCTGACATTGACAAACCCAAAGGATCAGCTTGCCTCGGGGTATCTCAGGCTATTCTCTAAGATTTAATGCTACTGCTTTGTCTCAGTCATCTGCACTGGTTGTTTTATTCCATATGACTCGAGCTCCAACAATAGCATGGCATGAGCCATCTTAGGTTTTTTCCCAGCACTACTGAAAAAAAGAACACTTAATTTTTATCTTGCATTAAACAGCTTTGAATTCCCCTTGCCTAAAATTTCACCTGCAGCTCCCTTATCAGCTGCCAGGAAAGCTGCAAGGGACTTGTTTGGAGGGGAGGGCTTGGGATGTGAACAAGCATTGGCAGGAGGGATGTTTTTACATGAATATTGCTGCTTTGAAAGGTTTAATGTCAGCTCAGAGCCTTCAGTCACACCCATTCAAGACCTCTGATTCATCCTCCTGCTGAATGAATGAAGTGGCCCAGAGAGGCTGGTGCAGGAGTGATCACACATTTGGGTGTGCTGTTTCACAGGCTGAGAAGTTACTGGTCTTGCATTAGCTTGACACTGTCTTGTCTTTGCCCCTTAAGTGCTGTTTGCACCACCCAGGCTTAGAGAAGCTGTAATTTAGGATGAGTTGGCAATAATTGTAGAGCACTGTAATGAGTCTCTAAAACTACAGTGTAACTAGTCAGCTAACAGCCATAGCAAGCCTTTCTGGGGAAAGCTGGAAATGCCTTGGAGAGGTGAAATAGATGGTCTTTGTTTTTTATTGAAGTTTTATGTTAAGAGCTTTACACCTTGGCTCAAAGCCTGGTTTTTGTCATTCTGGGGAAAAAAAATTCAAAACTGAAATGATGTTTTTAAGGCAGTTTGTGAATATTGAAAAAGCACATTTTCGTTTTAAGTTGCATCATTGGATAATAAATCCATTGTTCTCTTGTGCTGATCAGAAGAGGGTGGTTGAGGAGAGCACAGTTCCTCCAGGGATGTCCTGAGCTGGTAGAGGTTCCAGCCTGCTGTAATCTCCCTGTGTCAGGTGGATGTGATTTAGGAGACTCACTACTCTTTATTGCAGTTTATTAAAATAAGAAATCACATCAGAAATGTGCACTTCTGCCACAAAAACTTTGAGAAGGCTGTTATGGCTCTACTTGATACAAAACTCTCCTCCATGTAACTCTTCAAGCTGGCACAAGTCAGACCCAGCTGAAAAGTTATTTCATTAGTGGAGTCATGCTCAGAAATGAGAAGCTGGAGAAGAGCAGCCAATTTTAAACAGGTCTTGCTTCCCAGAGCTCTGGCTGGGATCTTTTCACTGAGGTTTCTGTGATGCTGGGTTTGTTTTTCCAAGTGATGCCACAGAGTAGAATTCTTGATGGATGGCAACGAATTGACAGCTTAAAAAGGCTCTTTATTACATGTCACTTTTTCTTCAGTGCTTTCTGACTAACAGAGGTGGAATTGGTGTTACTGATGTAGGATTCTCCAGGCAAATTTGCTAGTTTGAGTTTGTGCAGAGGAACTGCCTGAGGACTGTTCTGGGCTAGCCCTGTGCCTGAGCTGTGGGGGTTTAGTCAGTGACTCGAGGGATTGATGTGCTTAACCTGGGAAATGGAAAGCCAGAATTATTGCTGGGCAGTTGGGACATGCAAATATGACAAATACCTTGTCTCGAGTTTATGCTCTCTTAACTCTTTTCCTGAGCTTTGCAGGTTTTGGACCTTGATTCCCTTCTTTAAAAGGTGGGGAGTTTCACCTCATGCAGGGTGCTTGGAAAATAATCCAACATTCTCTAGAATCCTCCCCAGGTTGAGCTTAATGGCATCGTTCATTTGAAGAGCCCCTCTGGCTATTTGAACTTGGCCCTGACTGCTGTCACCAGCAATGGCAAGAGGGTTTTATCTGCAGCTATAATCTGTTCCCTGTCACCGGAGCATTAGCAGACACAGGGTTTCTCAGTTCCTGCTCTGCATAAATGCTTTCTCAGAACTCCTGGAAGCATTTTTTATTTAGGCAAAGTGTTTTTGCATGCCCTTCTGTGGAGGCTGGAGACTGATCTCTGCCAGGTTTCATGTGGGCTGTGGGGGTAGGTAGGTGAAATAAAAGCCCTAAAGCTTCCCAAAGGAAACTTGTGCTGCAGGATAGATAGTAAATAAAAGGAAATGTGTTCAAAAATCTTTTCAAATGAGAACTGTTTACAACGACTTGGCAATGTTGGCCTCTAACAAGATTCCTTTTCTTTTTCCTACTTCTTCCCTCTTGCAGTGAAGCTCTGCCCCAGCAAAGAGAGGGTTTCCCAACCCCTCAGTGACAGAAAAGGAGCTCGAGCTGACCAGCTGCCATAATTTATACTCTGACACTACATGGGATAATTTTCTTGTGTACCTTATTGTGAAATATTTCTGAAACTGCATCAAGACTTCTGTGCTACACTTGGAGTGTTTCTATTTGTGTGCAATGCTTGAACAACAACAAAAAAATAAGAATCAAAGCAGATGGCAGCACAGAGATATCCTTGGTTTATTCAGATGAGCCCAGGAAAATGAATATTTTGATGATTGGATGATATGTGTCATTAAGCATATAGGTTAGTCACCACTCAGTATTTTGTCTGCTCAACAGAGTATGTAAACTTTTAAACATAGACCACTATTTTTGCAGCTATTTGTGTGGAGTGTGTCCTGTTATAAATGTTTCAATAGCATCCATTAATAGGACTGAAATTGATGGGAGATTCTATTGATGGCCAGGATATAAAAGAAGATGAGCTTAATGCAGTAGCCTCAAAGCAAACCCTGATTCATTTTAGGCTTTTTTTCCTTCTTCAGAAAAATCTTTAGTTGTATATCATGTATTATCCCAGGCTACTGTGAGGTAGAGCAATCATCTTTCATAACTTCAAAATAGATGTCTAAGTTGATTCTCTGTGACCTGTACATTTTTGAGCGGTGAGACTTTGCAATGTGAGTTTTCCATCTAAAAAAAGGGAATAAAAAAAAATTCTGCAGCTAGTAATGAGAAAAAATAGTGTTCTAGGGTCAAAGACTTCTAGTAAAAATTGGATGTGAATGAGTATAATTGGGTACACATGGTGTTTGTAAGTGTAACACTGAGTAGGTGACTCAAATAATTCCAGAATTCTTGGAAGTGATCTTACATCAAAGATATGAATGCAAGTCCTCTGATAAGAATGGATTTTTCTGATGAAGCATCCAAAGCCTTATCCCTTGCATGGTTTTATCTTGCCACATCAGAATATAGCTGGGAATCCATTCTGGGAGCTCAGGTGTGACAATCTTTGTGCAGCACCACTGGGAACCAGAAAAAGGAAGCTGACACCTTTAAGGGAAAAAAAAAATAAAATCACAGAATATCCTGAGGTGGAAGGGATCATTCAAATCCAACTCCTGGCCCTGTGTAAAGCCCCAAGAATCTCACATTCCTGAGAGTGTTGCCCAAATGTTTCTTTAACTCTGGCAGCCTTGGGGCCATGGATTTGGTGTTATAGATTTTCTATTCATTCCTAATCTGTGGAATTCCTCCAGCAACGCTGGCACAGTGGGAGGGTTGACATGCTGGAAATGCATTGTAAGGAGCGAGCAGTGAAAAATAAGGAAGAAAGACTGAGTTAAATGAGGGTTTGTAACAGTCTGAAGTTTTAATTTTTAATAATATGCAAATTCAGCCTCCTAAAAAAAATCACAAATTGCCTGTGAATTTTTGCTACTTAATAGGCCAAATTTGCTCTGCTACAGGTAACCACAGTGCAACAGAGTTGCATGGGTATAGCTGGGGAAGTGAAGATTACAAAATCCACATTTAGAAGAACTTTGAGTCTGTGTCTCTGTGCAGCTCTTTCTCTCATCCGAAACATCAAAGTGTCTTGTTCATTTTTGTGCTCAAGTTCCTATAGCTCTGCCAAGCTTTACATTATGAAAAGAGGAAGAAACAAAAAGGAATTATTTCTCATTCAGTGGGACTAATAGCTGAAGAATAAAACACTGAGCAATTTCATCAGCTAATTCCTACGGGGAATAAAAAGCAGAAAAATTGAGCTTTTGGGAACCGGGTTTTAAAATGTGGTTTCTCAACTGAGCAGTGGAGCTCTTAAGCACAGACCACTTTGCCTGATAATTTCAGCATAGACTTTCTCTGCCATAATTCAAACATTAAAATGGTACTATAAGTTGTACAGGTCAAGTCAGATCTCAATTAAATGTATGTTATTCTTGTTTCCAGATAATGCAGATGAACCCATAGGTGTCACTGTGCTTGGTCAGGAGGAAGTAATTATATGATGCTATATAGCAATTACAAATATTTTCATTCTACTGTATTCTCCCTCCCTGTTCTACAGTGTTGCTTTGCTGCAGAGGTTGCTTTGAGGTAATGTTCTGTCAGGGAGAAAACACCTCCCCCTTGGGCACTGGAGGGTTGTCCTGGTTTGGTCCTCTCCTAAATGCCTAGTGATGCTTTTTCCTCTCTGAATACATGAGGAACCTGAAAAATATCCTTTGGAGTTGGTTAGATTAAAAGCACCACTTGTGTAAGGGTCTTTTAGAGTTCAAGGGAAAATTCCTGAATTTTACTTGAATAAGAGCTTTTTATTTTGTACTGAAATGTTAATTTGTCTTTCATACTGGGATTAAAACCCAAACTTACCTATGCCAATATTTTCAATAAAAATACTGAGAGTGGGGGGATGGATCTGCTTAAAATATTTTTATAGTGAATCCATACTTCAGTTTGTTTGTTAAATAGAGATTGGACTTCCCTGGGTCTGAGGCAGTCTCATAGTAGGAGGGTTCCAACTACATTTTCACCAGGGAAATGGGGTAACCTCCTCTCTCTGAGAAGTGAGGAACATCTCAGCATGCCAGTGAGATGAGGGGGGCAACAGCTTTGTGGCATCCTTTAGCTTCCATTTGTCCCTCGTGCTAAAGTCCATAAGTTAATTACTACTTTAATTTAATTGAAGGAACTGGATGCCTCTAGATGTGGATCTTCAGGAGGTGTACACTGTCACTGCTGAATTTAAGGTTTAATCTTGCATTGACGTTTAAAGTTGGAACCAGCATTGAAGCTTCCAGTGAATTCATGGGTGCAGGTTTATATTTAGATTGCACTTGCAGAGGAGCCCTAAGGCTGCCCTCAATTCCAAACTGAATTCTCCACAGTCAAAAAATCTGCAGGCTTGTCCCTTGGCATAGCTGGAGGCCTCTTCTCAAAGCAGCAGGACTCCAAGGACCCAAAACATTCAGTGCCTTTTTATCCTGCAGATTGTCTCCCTTCTGGATGCTGCAGCCTCAGAATAAACAGATGAGCTAATCTGGGAGTACCAGGCTCTTTAGGAGGAGCGTTGTCATCCCTTAAGCACCATGTGTTTTCTTTGCTTTAACCTCAGGCCCTGTCCATGCCAGCAATATTGCCATCATATTTCTGTCCCCTTCTGTCAGGAAGTGCTGCTCAAACAAGAAAAGAGTTTGCAGGGCAGGGAGACTTTCTGTTTAATCAGAGTCTCTGGGGAGTGTTTACACACCAGGACCTTGTCCAGACACGGCCGTGGCACTGGCTGGGTGGTGATTTGGAAGGTGAACTGAGCTTTGCTGTGTTGGGTGGATGTGCCACCAAGTGCTGCCAAGTCCCTGTGCCGTGAGCAGCCACGGGAGGAGCTGGTTCTGCTGCCATCCTGTTCATTAGCTTGCAGTAGCTCTCCTGTGTTTATTTATAAAGGCTAAACGTGCAAAAACGAGGCAGTATGTCAGAGTCAAATTACTTAGTGTGGCCTCCTCCTCCAGCAGGAAAAGATGGCGCTACTGTCCTCATTCATCTCCCTCTCCTTCACTGTGAAGTGACACAATTAGCAGAGAGAAAAGGCTGCCAATCCAGTGAGCAATCCTGGAGATCTCCAAGCAGTTAAGCGTGTTAATTAAATTGGCATTGCAGCAGGAGTTTGAGTTAGCAGACTACCAGCAGTCTTTCAGAGCAGTGTTCCCTTCCCCACACAGTGCTCAGACTTCCCAAGTCTAGATTGATTTGGCCAGATTCTTTGCTGCTTTTCAGTGGCTTTTCATTTCAGGGGAGCTGTTCCTGATCTACATAACTCTCTAATCAGAAAAAAGATATGCATTAATTCAGTGTTTTATTCCTGTTTATAGGCATTTATGATATTTACTCTAGAATCTCCCACTTTTGCAATCTGTTCTTTCTAATGTATTTCCTCATTTTTGGGTAACTGTGGGATTCAGCAGGCACAACTCAAACCTGACAGACCTTTTGACACTGATCTTATATGACCCACCATCTAGATTTCTTTTCTTTGCATTAATAACCACAGAGATGGGGCCACATGATGCTGAAAAGTCTGTGCTGCCATCACAACTCTGCTGTTTACCTCCAGCTAAATAAAGATAGATATCTTCTGGGATCTTGCTTTAAAAATATTGGTACTTGTTTTGTGTCTGCAAGAACTTTCATCACTTACTTCTTGCCTTGTACAAGCCAGAACATTTCCTCTTGATGTGAAGCTGTGTTCTGGCTTACAGATGATAGATGTTTGTAACTAGGCTTTGGCAGTATGAACCAGACACAGCTCTGTGGACATCAGAAGTGCTGTAAAATAACAAATTCCAGTGCAAGAGCACTGGAGGAAAGCCATGAACTTTATTTTCTGTGGGCTTGACAGTAAAATATCTTCTAGGAATGTTGATTCCAGTGGATTCCAATGTCAGTAATTAACTGGTGTGGCTGTCCACAGCAGGTCAGCAGTAAAGAAGTGTGACTGATTCAATGATTTCTCGTGAAAAAGTTCAGTCCTTGGGTTTGCCAGGTCTTCAGCAGCCTGGCCCTTTTTCTACCTGGGTATTTCCACTTTTGGAAGCAGATTGGGTGTGCCTCCCCTTCATTACTGTTAATGAGCATCAAAATTGAGAGTGGAAAAGAGGAGGTAGAGCCAATCACTGCATCCTAGCAGAGACATTATGGCAATGCCCTTGCAGGGAGATATAAAGATATAACCACTTCAGGTGCCATTAAGACAATACCTGGTCTACAGATGTCTTGTCTGAGATGTCAGGTGAATGCTCAGTGTTAAACAGAGGCATGAAAGTGGTCGCACACAGCCTGCAACTCCCATGTGAGGGTCTGTCCCACCCCTTCAGCTCCTGAGGGCCCCTCTGCCCCTGTCCCTGCCCCATTTTGACTGCTTTGCCTTAAAGGCTGCTGGAACTAGTTCATGGGGGGAAAATCGTTGTGCCTCTTCCTCTAAAATGGATCTGTAGGAGGCTGGATGTGCTGAACTAGTACATTTCTAAGGACAAAAACTCCTAATGTTTTTGAAGATTTTTTTTCCCCTGTTACCATGTTGCCAAGCAACATTTTTACAGTATCAGCAGCTGGGGAAACTGAATGTCTGAAAATGGATTAAAGGAGAAGAAAGAAGGCACCTGTGTTGTCTTTTGGCTATACTCTTTCACTGCTGAGAAGGTGTACCCCTCACTCCAGCAGTAGACTCCCAAATTATTAAACTCGAGCTTGGATTTATTCATCCTCATCTGTCTTTACATGTATTAGCACTTGAAAGACCTGCTAGATGGACATGAATGCCTCGAGCTAATAGATTGTTAAATAAAAGGGCTGGGACAGATCTGAGAGGTCCTCCAGTCATTTTTGCACGGGAGGTCAGCTGCTGTTATCCCACCACTTGCAGTGGGATGGTGGGATGACACCCGAGTCAAAGCTTCTGCTTACAAATGTAGAGGTTGTTTCAGCCTGTACTCAAAGCCCCTTTTAGATCCACAGCAGGTAACAACTGTTCCTTGGTGGAATTTGTGGAGGCTGAAAATGATGCAACACCTGACTCCCTCCCATTCTGCTGGCAGCAGAACCTGCTCTGACTTAATTGTGACAGCCTGAGGCATGTGGCAGAGTCCCAGTGCTGCTTTGGCATTTCTAGGGAAGCCTTTGTCTTGTATCATTTGTATGGATGAGACACTGGGGACCCTGCTGTACTGAATGCTGTTCAAACATGCAGCAGTAGAGACTCCTTGCTCTGCAGTGTTGAGTCAAACTTATTCCCAGACTTTTTAAAAAGTGCATATATTACCATAATTCTTAGCTTGACAAAGTTCAGTCCCATTGGGGTAGCAGTCTGCCATTACAGGAAGAGATAGTTTATTCTCCAAGGAATATATGCTCAAAGGTGTTTTGCAATCACTTCTCCAACTTCTCAGTGTCTGCTTAACTTTAACACTAAAATGTTTTCCAATCAAGGTCTAAAATCACACTGAGACTCAATCTCAGTGACCTTCTAACCACTCAAAAATTAATGAGCATTGAAGAAAAGCTGAGCTTTGGATCTTCATATTTTGCTTTACAGTCTGGGTGATATATTTTTCCTCTGTGCAGGGCAAAGGGAATTGTCTCCCTCCTTGAGCAGACAAATTAAAAGCAATAAACTTTGAGAAGACACTTGGATCACCACAGATGTTGGGTCTTTTTAGCTTTCTGATTAATAGGATGGGCAAATAATCTTTAACAGAAAGCAAGAAGAAAAACCTTCTCAAAGAAACTTCTTTAAGGGTAGAAAAACCTGTTTTTAAAAGTCATTACTGTAAAGACTTTTGTGTTATAGCTGAAGGTGTCTAAATCCCAGAGCCAGAGAAAGAATCCACTTAAGGTACTGCACTGGGTGTCTGGTGAAATATAGTTGAACAGTATTTTAGATGTATTAAATATTTCCAGGACTTAGTCACTTCCCAGTCACTAAAACACAGGTAAATTTAGCTGGTGATAAAATAATGTTGCAGCTAGAGATAATAGCTACTATGTACCATAAAGAGTAGATACAACTACTTTTTAGTAGAGTTTCTTGAAGATATTTCAAAACTGCAGAAAATATTTCTTTCTAGCTCCTTAATGTCAGAAGTTGAGGCTGCTGTAGATGCAGCTGATGGGTTCCATTGCAGTTTGACTAGACAGGAAAGTTAAGCTTTTTGTAAAGCACTGAACTGTTTGTATTAGCAAGTGGTGCTAGATCTGTGCAACCAAGCTTTGGAATAGATTTTTCTTTTGGTAACTTCTGGCAGGCTTGCAAGGGAAGCCTATTTCCCTTCTGAGCTATTACTTTCCCCTCTGGAAATGTTGCCTCTTCCAGCTCCATATTTCTTCCACTCTTTCTTTAAGTTTCAGCTACATCAGAAAATGAAAAAATAATTCATCACAATGGCTAAGGATAACCAAACAGAGCACTCAGCTCCTTGGGGAAGGAGAAAAGAGAGAAACTATTTGTTTCCCAGTTTTGTTTTTTTCAAGGACTTTGGATCAGAAGTCTGACCTTCTCAACAACACTGAACAGAGCCTTTGTTCCTTTCTTCTCATCTGTCTTTGAACTGTTAAAATATCCCTGTTGCTGTATTTAAAAAGGACTGGGGACTGTGGGGGTGGGGAGGCAACGCCTTCCATAGAGCTGATTCTGTTCCTTTTTGACTGCAAAACTCTCCCTGATGAGTTTCCAGAGACAGCTGCTAGAACAGCTTGAACCTTACAGAGGTTAGAGCCCCTCAGTTTGTCTGAGCCTAACTCAGGGAAAAGATCATGGAACTCTGGCAACAGTGTGGGATCATGACAGGAGGGATAACCTCCTGTCTGGGAGATTGCACACACTGGTGACACATTTCTCCACAGAGAATGGAGAAATTTCCTCATTCACCCACAAGTTCTGCAGCTCTCAAACGCTCTTTTCCTATTTCTCATCTGGGTCAGTGCTGGTTGCCTTGGGAATCTCTGTTCCAGCTGAGCAGGGGAGGAGGATTGAGTGTCCCACCAAACAATAAACAGAGTTTGTGTCCAATATCACAAGATCTGAACCCAGCCCTGGAGAAAATGTTGTATTAAACCTGTTGTATCCTTAAGTGCTGCAGAGCTGCAAAGCTGGCATTGCTGTCCCAGAGCCCAGCTGTGTGTCTGTTATTAATCATGAATACAATATAGTCACACCTTGACACTTTCTGTGGGGGGAACATTGCCATTTGCCTCTTACTACAAATAATTATAATCAATTAAATATTTGCTGAATTTTTCAAATTAATCTTCAGCAAATATATCCAGTATGGTAACTGTGGACTTTCTTCAAAGCCCATTACCATCAGTGGAAGGATTCCTGCTGGATTTGGCAGGTTCTGAATAATACTGCAAAAAAGAATTAATGAAAAAGGTTTCCCTCTTAGAGACCTGGCCTTCTGCAATAATTACTTCATGAAATAGAATTCAGTATCAGGTATAAGTTTTTGTTAGACCTGCACTAAGGACTTCACTCATTACCCACTGAATTTGCACTGTGTGATGCACAGTGACTACATCTCTAAACTTGGAAAGCAAAAAAATAGACTGAAATATGGCTGTAGGCACTGCAGAAACTGCTTCAAAATATCTCATGACATAACAGTGATGTTACATCTTTTGGACCCATCCACCCTGGTGAAAACTGGGCCAAGCTCCCATGCATTCCTAGTGAATCACCAGCTTTAGGATATGATGTTTCCAATCTACGTTTGACCTAGACTAGAGCAAGGAAAACACTTTCCACTTATCCAGCTTGAGTTGTAAGTTAGAATGTCAGTGGGAGAACATGGTGAGCATGAGCAAACACCAGTGTGAGGCCATGGCAGTGAGCACACAAGGAGAACTCAGCAAGCAGCGTGGCTTCCCCAACTTTTGGCTAAACTTAATGTAGAAGGCTTATTTTTGTTTGTTTGTTTTTTGATATAGAAAGATCTAGGCTATTAAAGGAAAGTTTAGGATATTGACTGAGAAAAATCATCCCAAGAGCTCTTAGGGTGAAGGCTCAGTGTGTGCCAAACTGCTTCTGTTTGGACCTCTTTCCTGTTCAGTGGATGCTGGTGTCACACCACATCAATAAGCACTTCTGGCAAATCTGCAGCTGCTCAGGAAAAAAGCATGTGGTGAGAGGCAAAGTTATGCTGTGGATTAGAAACTGGGATCAATACCATGGTCAGTGGAGGATTTTAGTGGTGTGATTTTTAAACTATTTAGAAACAGTCTGGAAAGGAGCCAAGGGATGAAGTGACAACATCTGCAGAGTGTATAAAGAAACACTGCAAACTAAATCAGCTTTCCATCAGTGCAGCCAGAACTACCCCAGACCAGCTGAGCTAAATGAACCAGCCATTTCCAGGATGGAATATGTTCATAGCTGCCTTAGTGTGGAGATGCTGCAGGACCAGGCGGCAAATTGAAATAACTGAAACGGAATCAGGACTTTGTATGAGGAAAAAAAGGGTTAGGAATAAGGAGGGAGACAGAGAGAGGCAGGAGTTTGAAGGAAATTGTCCTGGCTTAAGCTAAATTCTCTTAAGGCTTTGTTTGGTTTCTCATAACATCATGAAACACATCTTGGAGATCTCTATGTGAAGAAATAATTTACTGCAAATCCACTTGCAAGCTCTTGTGAGTTTTTTCCCCCTCCATCCACCGTGATTAATAATGACCACTAATTATTATACTGATTTTCACAGGAATTGAGTAAGGACTTTTAATGAAAGTGGATCAGCTTTTAATTGAGACTTGCTAAGATGGGGCAAGACAGTTTATATAGATGTGATCTGCAGCAAATGATTCCACAGACGTTTGCTGAGAATTAATTTTGTAACAGATGCAAAGGCCAAAACTGTGGATGTAAACTGGAGACAAGTTGGCTCAGAGCATCTGGCACAGTTTTGCTTCATGCTCTAGGCTGAATCTCACCTTTGCCTAACCTGCTCCTGTCTCCCCACCAGCAGCTGTCCACAGGCATATATGTACAAGTGCAGCCTCTTGCCAGTGCATGTCACGGAGTTTTGACATCTGCCTGAGATCCTGGAGCAGGCTGCTCAGGGTGTCAGGATCTGAGTTAATTTCATGCTTGTGCTCAAGGATGAAATAACCAAATTTCTGCTAAAGCTTTAAACCCAGGCTGTGACAGGCCAGTCTCCCGCAGATCCTGTTTTCCCCCTGTGCCTATTTCTGGAACGTGGTCAATGTGTTGTGGAGCCCTGTGTCTCACGGCAGGTGGTTGTGCTTGCTGCTGGGAGCAGCACCAGTGCTCCTGCTGGGACCAGCACAGATGGGCACAGAGCCACTGGGGAGCTCCCTGCCCACCCAGCCCCACTCCTGCCTGCTGCTGAAGCAGCCCCAGCTCCTCCCAGCTCAGCAAGGAGGGCTCCAATGAATCCCAGAAAGGGGAAACATGCTTAACACAGGCTCATTGCCACTCCCTTACTTGCAGGGGAATGCAGTCCAGATGCTGCCAATAACAAAAACCACCAAAGACTTAAGGTTTGTATAAATAGTGAAAACTTCCTTCACTGCCTGGTCAACTTGTGCAAAGTCTGACTCCTCTAGACAAGTCTTTCATTTTGCAAGCAATAATATAGTGAGATTTGTAGTATTTTTCAGGCACATTAGGAAGACCCTTGCAGATCAGAGCTATCAGATTTCCACAGTATTGTTATTGTAATTTTCACAATGCTTCTCGGAAGCGTGTTGCTATTAACTTCTTTTCACAGATGGACTGAGGCAAATGGAGTGAAGCCTAGAAAACTCTTTCTGTCCAGAGGTTTAACATCCCTTTTCTCCATCCTTAAAGAGCTATTCCAGTATGAAATTAGTCCTCTGTGTAGGAGTTATATTGAGGTGCAAGCATCAGAATATAAAGTATAGCCTTCTTTTTTGGAGTGAAAGGGAAGAGATAATTTCACACCTAGAAATATTTCCATTTGGGATTGAGTTTTGGTTCAAATTTGGATTTGCCAGTGATGGGAATGAGCACCTTATCCAATACTAAATTTTAGCAATACTCTTGGGCCCTTACTGAGCATGTTTGAGTCCTCATACACAGTTGAGCGCAGAGACCCCCAAGCAGATGGTGTTGCTTACAATGCTGAGTAGCTTTTATTATCTAGTTTTGGTTCCTAAACTGGCTGCTAAATCCGGCAAGACACCTCAGGAGGAGCTGGATTTATGGGTTGCTGTTGAGGATATCCAGGCCATGCAAAGTGGCTGAGATTTTATTACAGTCACAGTATCAGACAAGAATTCACCTGCTGCAGAACTGTTTCTGAATTCCAGCTTTGCTTTTCCTTAAAAGCAGCAACACTTTCCCTTGATTGTGAATATTAAAGGGCTGTTAAAGTAAACATGTTAAACGGAACATGAAAATCTGAATAGAGCACAGGGGTTAACGTAGCATCATTTATTTATATCAGAAGAAATGGCACCAAGATATAAGAGCTTTTATTTAATACAAACAAGGTTGGTAGGTGCATCTAAACGTTAAATCTATTGCTTGATTGATGACAAATGTGCTGTTCACTGCACATCTTGCAGGCTTGCTGCTGTGGGTATCAGGAGTTTTGTCCTTCTCTTCTACTGTCAAAACAGAACTTCCCCCAAACATCTGAGAATAAATGTGTACTACTGAATGGCTTTTTTTCTTGCAGAGAGTCATTGCCTAAGAATTTATCTTTAGACCAGTGATTATAGCCCTGTAAGATGTACAAGGTTTTGGCTCAACAAGCACTTCATTTGTTCTGGTGCAGATAAAAAGAAATTGAGTTGAGAAAAATGGCTGCAGGTATGACCCAATTATTTTAATCAATTAGAAACATGGAGTGGGAAGGGCAGGCAGTGCTTCTGGAGCATTGTGGATACAGGTCTTGTATGTTTGAAAGCCATCCTATTTTTTCCCCCATATCACTTGGTTTATTAAAAGGTGCCACTGCACCCCAGCAGTTCTACCTCCCTCATCCTTAGGCTGTAATAACAGCATACACTTCCAACATTTATATTACTGAAGAGCATTCAGCATGCAGAGAGCAGAAAATAAGATATCACTGAATAAATTGAATCAACTATCAGAAATAAGGTTGGGCTATTGATGGATTTTTATGTTCCATTTATTAAACGTCCCTATTTTTTAAATTTGTGTGAGAGACTACTACAGATTTTCCCATCTGCTGTAACTGTCACAGAACGCAGTGACAGGAGCAGAGGGAGCAGTTCAGCGAATTTTGATGCTTTGCTTCTAGTAATGGCATCTACCTCACACTCTTGGCCCATTTCTGTTTAGGGGAGTTTATTGCCATCAACTGTTTCAAATGCAAGACAAAATGGTATCTGCCTCTATGAATAAAAGAATTTTCTGCTCCACACTGCAGAAGTGACACTTATATTAGCTGCATTTAATGTGTGTTGATGGGATTAAAATGTGTCTTTATTCATAAAGTTTCCTGCTTAGGCAATGAAATGCTGTCTGTGTAAGTGACAACATCACTAAGTGCAGAAGGCAAGGGATTGGGTTTACTTGGTATTTGGTTTAGCAGGAAGAATGCACTGATTTAATATCTTTTCATAAGGCAGAAGATGCATTGTTTTAGTTTAGATAGTCCAGTTGTAGTAGTAATTTCTACAGCAGCACATATGAGAAGTGCATATACTGGCTTTATTTTTTGGCTATCTAACAATATTTTCTGTATGTAAAGGCAAAACCAAAAAAAAAGGTGCCTTCCTTCATACTCAATTTCCATACTCCTGAATTCATATCAAATAAAGCAATTTTGTGGCATGCACTAAGTCATGGGGCTTACTATGTCAAGATGCAGATTTTTTCTTTTTAGCAAATCAGCTAGGGAGAGTATTTAGATATCAAATGCAATGACAGTTTATTATAATCAAGGCTGTCTGGGTTCTCAGTGCTGAGGTCTGAGTTCTGCATAAATCAGAGGAGGAGCAAAGTTGTTTGATTTTATTCTTTGTGATATTTCCCATATGTTGTAGGTAATATAATGCAAAAGGGAGGCCGTGCTGCCTGACTGGCTGTGATTTATGCAAAGAGATTAAATGTGGTGATCAAGTCAGGAGTGCAATGCCATCACAACAATGACTTTTGCCATATGCTCTGATTTCCTACCCATTACTACCCTTCTACACCTGCAGCAGTCAGTGCACCTGTGAACATTTATCTGTAGTAGCTGTACAACAGAACTGTGCAAATAGGCTTTGCATTGAGATTTCACACTTCTGTTTTGACCACTGCAAGTACATTCAAACAAGCTCACCTCTTAAAACAAACAAACAAAAAACAAACCTTGAAGATTTTGAATAAGAGTTGAAAAAAATAAACCACCAAAGCCACAGGTATTATTTGGATCAGCTTGGATAAGAATTTCAATAGGAGCTAAGTGCTTATGGTGCTTTTCAAATGTATAAAGGCTTAGTCAGCAACATGGTAAAAAGTAAGCTCTGATTTTTTTTTTTTCCACTCCATCTGAAAAATACCTTTATTAAACAGCATGGATAATTTTTTTTTGCAAACATAAGTGACTCTGTTTTGATTTTTTAAGCATTTTTCAATAATATAGCTGTGCCAGGTGAGCTGGGATCTGCTGCTTTAGCACCTTTCCTTGAGTAATTTATTGCCCCTGTCCCCATCCAGGTTATGACAATCCAGACTCAGTTTGTCACTATTTCTTTCCCACGAGGCAAAGTGGCCCCCTCTGCCTGTCTCAGCCTGGTTAGACAAAGCACGAGTCATTTCAGGCCTCTGCAGGCTTGTGGGAGCAGATCAAAATTAGATATTTGAGACTGTTCCCACCCTGATCCATCTGCCCCGTTCCCCTCCAGATGCTGCTGCCCCAGTGATGTACGAGCTCCTCGTGAATCTGCTCCAGAACTGCTGCACTCCTCAGGCTGGGGCACTAAAATAAAACAGAGGAGCCAGATTTAACCTCACCCATCACAGTGTGACAATGTCAACTCTGACTGCAGGGTTGCAGGCTGGTGTTTTACAAAACTTCCAAATTCAATCGCAAACCAAAATCTCCAGGATTATTTTAAAAACCCCAAATAAACCACAATTTTTTTTTATTCAGATTCATGACACATCAGTCTCTGCTCTCTTTTTAAAAGCACTGCATAAATATCTGTTATTCTGTGAGTTCCCTTTCCCTGCTGTTCCAGACAGACTCTGAGCACTGATGCTGTATTTATTCAGGACAACAAAATATGTTTTCTGGTGAATAACAAATTGACTTCTTTCCTTGTTCTTTTAGAGCACTATGAATTTTTTTTGAAAGGGGAACAGTTTTCTCTTCAGTGCTCCTGCTGCAGCAATTTGCTGTCACTTCGTGGGACTGAAATGTAGTGAAAATGTCTTTTTAACAGACAGTACAATAATTAACACCACCAAAAGAAAATTAACTAGCACAGCAAGGCAGTACAAAGTGAGCTGATGGGGGGAATTTTTTGAAGTTACCCAAAGAGCTGTAGTGCATCCATCCTCCTGTCAGAAGTGACACAAGAGCAGCCTTTAACAAATGTTATCAGTCAGCTGTTACCCTTCAAAACCCCTCAACTAAATGCTTATCAAAGCACTTAAATTTTATGCAGTTCCCCAGATGCTTTCTTTGCAGGATTTCTGGGAGAATGAGCTGTGAATAGAGATGTCTACAGTGTCCACCTCTCCTAACAGGAGAACTACCTCCTAATTTTCTCTCCTGAAAAGCAGAAATTCCCCAAACCCAGCCAGATTTTGAGGCCCCAGCCTCTGTGTAATCCTGGTGTGGTCAGTCTGCTGCCAGCAGAGCAGAAATTGTGACCTCTTCTGGTTATTAACATGCCCCCACAGCCTGGGCCAGCTGCTTCCAGGCAGTGACAAGAATCTTGCCTTTTAATTAATATTTTTGGTTACTAAACCTTCTCAAACTTCTTACACATGGATCAGCTAAGGGCAGCTTAAAAGTGTTCTTTAAAGCTCTTATTTTTGTTTAATAGCTGGAATTCCCTGGAATGAAGGGAATACTACAGGATTGCTTTTATTGGTTAATAAGGCTTTTCCTTTTAGATCCAAACTCTCCCAAATTTGCCCCAGAGATGCACTAACCTGCCTGCCAACTTGCTTTGTAGCAAAAGTGCTGCCTGTGCCAGGTGTTCAGAGCTCCTGAGTCAGAATTCCAAAGACAGTAATATTGCTTTAAACACACATTAATAGCACCTAATCTTTGGACTTCTGAGCTCTAAAGTTCAATAGAGCCATGTCTTTTTACACCCCTCCCCTATTTTAAGACTCAAAAATGCAGTTTTGTTTTTATGAGCAGATGCTGAGACTGCATTTGAGGTTCTGATGGAGCATTGAAGGAAAAGCTCAGCTATCATGAAGGTGGTGATGGGATTTAGATTTGGCATGCACAGAAGGCCAAATTGTACCAGGGCAAGAGACATCCATGTCCAAGGTCTGGTAAATGTAAAGCCTGTAATAAGCACAATGCAGGAAAATGGGCTTAGGAGTCAGACATTTGCAACACTTGTGCCTGACATTAAGGATTACACAGACAGAAATAGGACAAATATCAGCTCTCCAACTCTCAGCCTAGTCCAGCTGAATATCTGAGTCTTTAGGCTTCTCTTTGCTCAGATAGAAAAGCTGGACAGTTGCTGAAATGATCCCAAGCCACTAATCCTGCCAAAAGCTTTCTGATCTACAGACGAACATTTCACTTGTTTAAAACAACAACAACAAAAAACCAACCCAAAAACCAAATTAGTGATTCTCCTGCTTCTCCTCAGAGAATTGCAAGGAAAATAGAGTTGTTATGAGAAGATGCAAGGATGTATGTGAGAACAACATTCCCTGTAAGATGGAGCAGCACAGCCTCTGCTGCTCCCCATAACATTCTGCCATGAAAGGGCTTCACAAACACACCCTGTAATCCCAGGAAAAGTCTCTCTAGTTCCCAATCAAGTTATGCTGTTGGAGGTTGCCAATGTTCCCTCAAGGAGGATGGTGATGGCCTTCAGGGAGCCTTTGGAACAGGTCCTGGAAAGTGCTACAGTGAAGGATGGCTTCTGCTCATGTTCCCCAGCATCATATTTTTCCCAGCAGGAGGAATGTGCAGTCATTTATAGAAATCCACGCTTCTCTCTTTGCTGCTGCCTTTCAAAGGGCTGAGTGAGAGTATCCAAAAAGAGGGGAAAGATATTCTGAGCAGGCTCCCTCCACGTCACAGCTGCCTGAACACTGCTTGTGCTGCTGTTACCACAAATGTGGATTGTTTTCAGCGTGTGGTCTGTTCTGTCCTCAGCATCTCAGTGATGCATATAAATTTAGCTCCTGTGTCATGTCTGAAGTCACAAGAATAAAACCTCACCATCAATTATGGTTTAATTCTGGGGAAATTTAGGATTTTTGCCTTTAGCTGTTTAGCACCAGTTTCCCCAGGTTGGAAGCAGTGATGCACCAGAGTATGATGGATGCAGCCTGGGAAAACTTATTCCAGGTTAGCAAAAAAGTGGAGTGTTACATAGGTGAGTTATTTTGACATGTCTTGGTTATACTGACTTGGATAGGCACAGATTGAAAAGGCTCTGGCTGGGCCTGCCAGGTTCATTCCAGCCCACAGGAGGAGGAAGAGAGGAGCTAGGTCATTCCTGTTAGGGGAAGGCCTTTGGGGCTGTGGTGACACAGTTTGCTTGTCCAAGCAGGGCATCAGAAGAAGGAAAGGGACCAAGGTGTGCTGGGTGTGATTTGAAGCCAGCAGAGGACACGAGGACAACTTGCTTACCATTCCCCTGTGAGTGTGGGAGATCAGAGGAGAGATTTCACTCCCCAATTCCAGCCCCCACTGCAGAAAAAGCTGCCCCAGAAAAATGGGACACTTTCCCTATGGCAGGGGAGCAATGAGGACAGAGAAGCAGTGGCTCAGGCAGTGCCCTGCTCTGAAGCCAGGCCCAAACCTGCAGTGGGTTTCCTGCTGGCAAAAAGCACATTTTCTTAACAGTTCATATACATTTTTAGCCTCTCCTTGTGTATCTGCACAGGCCAGTATTTAATAGCATGATCCCCCACTGCCTCTGTTTAGACAAAGGTTTTGCTCCCACAGGCAAGGACTGGAGAGGATACCCAGCACCGAAAGGAATAAATCTGTAGATTTTTGAATGTGGCACATGAAGAAGAAATTCTCAAAATTAAATGTTTCTGCAGTCATGCTGGGAGAACAAGGCAAGATGCTTAGACCATGAGGGGTACACAGATTAATTTACTGGTCTGTAAATCACTCTCATACTGCAGAGAAGCAGCTCTGAAATTCATTGTTATATGAACAATTTTCTTTTGTGTAATGAAAACATCCCCAAAGGACCAGGACAGGAGGTGGAGAGTAACAGGGCCAGACTCATTCCTTGTTTAGACCCACATGGGGGAGTGGGGAAGGTGCAGAGAGGCTGCTGGTGCCTGGAACAGGCAGCAGCTCAGGCACAGTGATGTCTGTGGGGCAGGGGCTCTGCCTGGTGTGCAGGTTGGCTCTGCCATGCCCAACCACTCTCCTCTCATGTACCCCAGCCCAGTGAAGTGCCTCTCAAAGACAGTGACATGGGCTGGGAAGGGAGTGCATGAGCAAATGTGGAGCTGGGCAGCTGAGTGTCACTCTGAGTCAGTCCCATCCTATTTCCCAGCCTCCTCAAGTGCTTCCCCTGTGCCCCCCTGCTCTGAGTACCTCGTCTTGCATGCTACCTCCAATATTTTTCTTCATCTGTGGGTATCAAGAGACAAGTTCTCTGCAGCTCCCTTTCCTGTCTTTGAAGACTATTTCCTATTAATCCTATCTGTTGATTAAGCAGCCTCAGATCCTTGAGGTTTCCTGCTCAGCTGTGTTTGCCAGGCTGTGTGATAGGCAGCCAGCTGTCAGATGAGCCCTGTGTGTGTAAGAGCTCAGCTGTGGGAGCTGCTGTGTAAGCAGCACACCCATGTGCACCAAAGCAGATTTGGGACACAAGTGGAGCTGCTGCAGAGCAGAGATATTTGGGCAGGTACTGAGGTGATTCAGCACTGTCACTTCTGTGAGCTCTGTGTTGGCACTGGTGACAGAGATGGAGTTGTAATGCTCGTGGCTAAAAAATGCAAGGTGGGAAGGGGATATTGAATGTTTCACTTAAATCATGTGAATTGCCCAGGAGAGCTAATTTTGGTAACAAAATACTTGAAATGGAGAGGGAGACAGAGCTGACCAAGAGTCTAGCAAAAGTTGGGTATAATGCTGCCCTTCATTTGTGTCTCTTGCTAGAGGATAAGCTCAGAGCCTTAATTGGAGATCATAGTGAAGGACAATATGGTAATATCCAAGTGGAAGTACCAGAATGGGAATAAATCATCCAGAACAGATGACTGAGCTCTTAATGTCCTTCTCTGATTTAGATTGATTCTAACTGCAAACATAAGTCAGTTGATTGTATTCACTCTTATTTATGATCAATTCTGATTACCAAATTATGACAAATATGAATGAGGTTGTAACTAGCCCAGCAATAAGCTCCATGTTGCTAGGTAACAGGACAGCATTATTTCAAACAACCCCATCCAGGCGAAGCAACTGAGCTGTTGTTGCTTTCTGTTCTTGCTCCTTGTTCTTTAGATTTTCTGTTAAGAGCCTTTTAAATGTCTTCTGCTTAGTATTTTGTTTTCTGGGAGGGAGAGTAAAGGTTTTGTTGAATTTCTAGCAGGCACCTTTTGCATTCTGTGCCACTTGACAAAGATTTTGTCTCAGTGCTGTGGAGCGATGCACTCCTGGATGCTGAAGTGGCTGCAGAGCAGCTCTGAACCAGAAAGTTCTGGTGCCACCCAATTCTCTGCTCACACCCTGTAGTTCTGCTCTGCCCTGGTGCTACTGGAATGGAAATGGTGGATCTTTGTCTGACCCAGTTTGGGTGGCTTCATGTGGATCCCAGGGGCTGCTGCTTATCCTGGACATCACCATCCCAGCCCTGGGGAAGCTGGCCAAGATCAGGTGCAACCCAAAAACCCCTGCCAATTCTGTAAATCTTTAGCAGAAACCAGCTTGGCATGAGGCTCCTGTTCGTTACTGAGCCACATCTTGTATGTGATGGGCAAAATAAAAGTGATGGTGGCCAGAGCAAGTAGATTGGCAGAGCAAATGGTGAGGTGACTTTAACCCACATGGCAAAGGGCAATCTAACCAAAACCAGCTCCAGGCTTGCTGGAATTGGTGCCCTGGAGGTGACAAAGCCAACAGGCAAACCCCACACAGCCTGTTCCCTTCTGAGCTCTGGAGAAGATAAATCTGAATCAACCTGAAAATAACCTGAACAGTGCACTGAAGCATCTTTACTTTGGAGATATGTCAGGAACACTTTCAATCTTTTATCTTCTCTGGAACAGCAGGAGAAATGCCACTGAAATAAGCCCTGTAATTTCTCCTCTGTAATTATACCTGTCACCACTTCCGATGGAGCTGATATAAATAGCCAGATCTGCCTTCTGTTTGCATTGTGTTTTTTAATACAAAACAAAAAGGAGAGATGCAAACTGTCTACCCCTATTCCTGATGGTAAGAATGGTATAAGATGTATAAAATACATGCAGCATTCAAACACTTAATTTGCTCTGTATTTCTAAGCTTGATACTCTAATGCAACACATTATTTGCTGTTATAAGTAATCTTGTTTGCTAAGAGTAGTTGTCTGTAGGATTTCTGTCACATGATAAGGTCAGGTGATGAAACCATAAGGCAAGGCATGTATTTTAATGTATGATTTTGCATGTCTTGTGTCTACTGCTAAATGCACATTTGTCTGGAAACAAAAGACAGGCCTGTTCCAATGTGAGATGCAAACCTCCATGCTTTAGTCAGCGTTCCTCTGAAATCCTCCTGTAAGCCAAGGGGAATTCACAGCCCTTCCCTAGAGTTGTAGGAGTTGATGCATTTTAGCAGAGAAAAGAAATTCAATATTTAAACTTGTTCCAGTTTAAATACATTGGGCCAAATTTGCCAGCAGTGAAAATTAACCCAGCTTAGTTGATGTCAGTGGAGCAGCACCAATGGTGTCAGGGGAAGAGCTTAAAAGTTGATCCAGTGACCAACCACTTATGACTTAGCCTGGAATGGGTGTAGGCCCAGTAGCCTTTATGTGTTCAATATTGACTCTTACCAGCTGCCTGCAGCTTTGCTAGGTCCTCTAGCATGAAATTAAGAACCACTCCACAGTGGATCCATAACCTAACTCCAGCCTTGCCAGGTTCAGTGGCAAACACAGCATGTAGTTCTCTGACTTTGCCTTTAATAAGCAGTCATAAACTAGACAAATAAAGACTTTAAAATACCACATGTAGTTTCAATATTCTCTCTCTTCCCAAGAGAGAACAAACATGGTGAAAAAATTAATTATGTAGGGTGCTCATGTACTGCAATATTAAAGTTATCACAATCAGAAATTTCTAGGAAGAAGAAACCAACGAGAAGGGGGGAATGGTTTGTTTATTCTAATGAGAGAAGTTTAATACTTCCAAAAATCAAGGTTTTTAAAAATTTCCCAGTTAAAGAAAGCTTTACCTACCACAGATTCCTACCTAAGGAGGGGACAAAATCAGCACCACAATCAAACCTGTGCAGAATGTGGCCTATTGCTTAGAGCACAGGTTTTACTGAGGTTCAATTTGTATCAATAAATACAGGCCTTTTTTTTCTCTTCAGAGCTCCCCAAATTAATCTAAAAACCTGTGATAATCATTAAACAAACAAACAGCAGAGACATTCCACAATTCAGCTCCAGGAAGTTCAAGATCCCCCATGTCTCCACAACACCCACTTCTGTTCTCGGCTGAGTGGTGCTGTCTCACCCAGATGTTTTCTGCTCTTGGAAGCAAAGACGTCATTCTTCCATTTGTGACTGAGCTGAAGATTGCCAGGATTCAGCTAAGAGCTGTAGTTAAGTAAATGTTCCTTGATGTGTGCTGGAGTATTCAGAGTCCCATCATCAGTGACTCCAGTGGGTGCCCACAAATAGGAACATCTCTGGATAAGTCCCTTGTGCACTCAGGTCCCAGGTCTGACACAGTGGGCACCACAAACCTCTCAGCACTGCTCCCCAATTTGGATATTCCCAAAAAAATCCAGCACAAGGGTTCAAAGCTGGATTTGTCTGCCCAGCTCAGTAGCCATAGACTGATTGCAAGAATCCAGGCAGGGTTTGTTACGCCATGTACAGCAAGAGATAAAGCAACCAGGGCCCTTGTGCCAAGAGTCAATTAAGCCTCTTAGTGAGCCATAAAAGCAAAACTCCTCCAAACGAAATTGCATTTACAATGTGGTGAATCAGGAATGCTGCTGGACTGTGTGTCAGGGGAAAGGTAAGAGAGGACAATTTTTGTGTGCTTTGTGCTGAAGCAGTTGAGTGTTGTCACTTTGGAGTAATTGAGCAGCCCCAGTGACCCTTCTGCAGTTTTGTCTGGCAAAACCCTGCATCCCAGTAGCAAATCTGTTCTGATGGTGATGTAATCTAAGGTGATAAACATGTGCTAATAAGCTTGAATTTGATTTAAATTTGGAGAGACTGCTCCAGGAATCCTACTGGATTTACAGGAGCATGCATCTGCAGCTGAACCCTGTGGCCAGGACAGGAAATTCCTTGATGCTGTGAAGTGTTAAAATGCCTATTATTTCACAGAGAGCTTATTGCATACACTCAGATGATGCATAACAAATCATGAGTCAAAGCTGCTGTGGTTCTGAGATTCCTTGTAACTTTTTTCATTCTTTTAAGACCCTTCAGGAATGTCTCCGACAGCCCCTGGCTTCTCTACATCCCAACACTTCTTTTTCCAAGGTTCTCCCTCAAGAATTTTTCTTCTGCTTGAGAATGGGGAACTTGTTTGGGAGGGGGACTAATTTCTTTCTTCTACAGTATATTTCCCCCAGTATATGCCCTGGCAGCTCAGGGAATCCATCTCTCTTTCTTCAGTGCTCAAAGCTTGAGGGGTTTCTTCCAGGGCTGTCTTTCTTCAGCACAGGAGTAACACTCACATATCCCAGCTCTGAATTCTTATTAAAATAAAGGCATCTGCACAAGCAAGACTTGTTCCTACTGACACCTCGTTTTGGCAAATGTCCTCACCATCCTTTTCTACTTGCCCTCAGCACTGGGTATGCTCCTTCAGCCTCTCCTCACTCCGAGGATATGATTTAAACCACAAGTTTTTGAGCCCTTAGCCTGCTTGACGAGCCTGTACCGCCCAATCAGAGATGCAGGGATCAGAAAGCTGCCTCTTCACCTCAGCAGTGAGCCATACCCTCCTTCACCCACCCTTGGTATTTCCCTCCCACTCCTCGGGATGGAATTCCTTTAGCACTTGGCAATGAGCTCAGCAGGGCCCCAGCCACCAGGGAGGCAGGAAACCCGAGACATTTAAATGCCACCGGCTGTGCCGGAGGAATCTCCTGTTGTGGCATCACCCCCTTCTCTGTGGGACTCTCCCTCCTTCCTTCCTTGGAGAGCAGGTGTCCTTCCAACGCTGCTTCCCAGGCAGCCCTTTTTGGCTATGCCTCCAAAGCTTTCTGCTTTTTTCTTCTGGAGAGCAAAACAACACAGTTCATGATTTTTTTTTTTTTTTTTTTTTTTTTTTTTTTTTTTTTTTTTTTTTTTTTTCCAATTCCACAAATGCGTTTTCCTGAGTTTTCGAGGAACTGACCTTGCCCAGGCTACTAAGCTTTGCGGAAAAAAAAGCAAAACTGAAGAGGCCCTGGTGGGTTTGTAGAGCAGAAGAGTCATTGTGAGTGATGAACAATTAATGTGTGTGAGTGTTAGCTCTTTTCTGCAAGAGTTAATTGATACAAATGCGCAGAGAGTGAACGTTCCTGCTGCTTCGCTGCGTCTGAGAGCTCTTGGACCATGAGGTGTAAGGCAAAAAGCTCCCTGGCACTGCAGCCTTTACTGAGTTGATTGAGAAATGTAATATAATCCACTTACAGGAAAAACTCATGAAATTTGCAGGTTCAGAGAATGTTTTGCAAAAAGCTAACAGCCAATTAAATATGCATGAAAAAGGAGCACAGTGTGACCCTCATGAATAGCAGCAAATCAAATCTAAGCTGTGTTTCTCCGAGAGCAGAGCTGAGAAAACTCTTTTTCATTTATTTACCAGTTAAAAATGTTTAGTGGCTCTGAAAAGAAGCCTGGGCAAGTCTCTTTTGTACAATATCTACTTGAAAAGCAGGGCCATGTTTATTTTTTTTTATTATTATTGCATGGTAGGATTATGGCAAAGGCCTAAGTAGTTCTATAAAATTTTCCAGTTGCTATAAATTTTTTGAACACCCTCTATAATCACTGTGAGTAATTATGTCCACAGAACAGCTCGTTCCACCCTTGTGAGGAAGGTGGTATTTTACCTTGAAATTCCAGTCGCAGATGGATAACTAAAATAGACTAGATATCTGTTGTTATATGAAAAAAAATCTTTTCTATCCCTTGTCTGCCATCACACACTGGTGTGTATGGGTTGTACAAACAGGCTCTTAAAGCCCAGTAGTCTGGCCAATTTTCAAGCTATGGGTAGTAATCAGTGTCTTGAACCCCTGGTTTGCAGCTACCATCAAAAAAAAAGATCCTGTGGTCACACTGAAGGCAGCGGTGTTCAACATCTACACAACAACTCACGGGGGAGAAGGTATCTTTGAGAAACTTTTGAACCACAGAAAAATGGGATTACAGCATTGCCAAGTGGCATCAGTTGGAGTGAACAGGGGAAGCTTGAAGACTGAACCAAGAGAAACTGGAAACTCAACAAGACAAGGGAATTCTTCCTCAGGAGCAAGGGGTCAATGTGGGTTGCAGCTGAGGAGGTCATCAGGAAAAACTGATTTACCAGAGGTTGTTGTAGCACCTGAGCAGTTTACTCAGAAGCTGTGAGTTCTTGTAATTTCTAAGGCCTCAGCCAGATGTATCACAGTTGATCTAGTGTTGGTGATGGTCCTGTTTTGGAAGGCTGGGTCACCTCCAGAGCTGCAGCATTCCTGCTGCACTTCCCTGAGTCTCTGAACAGTCAGGGGCAGTCTGTGGGGTGCTACACAGGAGATCAGACTCAAGGCTTGTAATAGTTCTGTCCAGCCATGAGATTGACAAATCTATTAGTTGAGAGAATTACAACTCACAGTGATGGGCACAGGAACTCCCAACAGGGATTCTTGATGGAAATACTGTTAAAGAAGTACCAGTACAGCATGAGAAAATTGATGTAAATGGTTTCTTATAATCCAAAGAAATTTTCCCTAAATAAGATGAGTGTCAGGCATTTCTGTTGGGCTTAAGCTGTCTTCATTAAGTTCATCATTAATAGCTACTTGGTACAATTAAAATGTTAGTCTCTATGCCATGGTCAAGTGGCCAGACGCTTGCATTTCTAAGATGGAGAAAACTCTGGGTTTTTGCCTCTGAGAATCTTGTCTAGCCAAGGACTCAGCCATGTCTATTGTGAGCTCTGAAGCCAAGGCAGAAAAAGCCTGTGCAATAATTAAGATATCAAGATTGCTAATGACAAACCTCCTGGGGGCTCAGCAGAAAAAAACTTGCATATGAAAAAAAAGAGTACTTTGTTAGCAACATTTATGAATAACAAAATAGTGAGGTACCTTTTGCCCCTTGGATGCCATGGAGACAGCTTTTACTCTCCATTATTCATCCCTTGTGTAATAACTGAATTTTGAAGAGCTGTGCTCTTACAGTTTCCCTGGACCCTCATGAAGAGGCCTAAATAGTGGGCGTAGAAGCTCTGGAAAGGATAAAACATCTCCTGAAAAGAGTTTGTTCTTCATTACAAAAGACAGTTTTTAATAGGAATATTGAAGAAAATAAAGGGAATGGAATATGTCTGAAGAAAAATAATACTAAATAGGAAGGGATCTAAAGGTGTCAGTGGAAATAAGAGTGATTTATTCTGTATTTTGAATCTTTTTTGGCTCAATATCAATTTCATTCGACCTGGCAGAGAAACATAACAAAACTGAGCATCTTCTGGGCTGGAAAACTGTAAAATTAATTGACTTGTATAAGCCTTTCTCTACACTCTGAGACTCCAGTCTTCCTGAATCTATTTTACTTTATATATCTTTTGGTTATTTCACTTCTTGCCACAAATGTCCTATGCATTGAAACAATTATTTTATCAAAATACGTATATATTGGTTAATTTGGGAGTTATTTACCCCACCCCTTGATTCAACCTTCTACCAAACCTCTGCAGGGGTGACCTAGGAGTTAAATAGCAGAGGCAATATTCTGGGGACATGACAATTCTGTAGTTATTAACTGAATTTTTATGTTTTGTTAAGATTACAGTTCCTCATGGTGTGGTTGTTAGCTGAGTAAGACTATGTTTGTTCCTGTTGCAGAAAGAGGCAAAGAAGGAGATAAATAAGTTTCTATAAAGATGCTGCAGATGTCAGGGGAGGAAAAAAAAAGGAAAATTGCAGAGAAAGGATGATCCATTGTTCTGGCGTATTTTTAGCACTTCTAACCATCCTCACAGTTTGCCTCTTCCTTTTCTTGCCATCAGAAATGCATTCTGTTAATTTCTTTATTTCTTCATTTCTTTATTTCATCCTGATGACCTTCCTCAACTGAAACTCAATATATTAATAGAGGTTGACAGTAAGAAAACAAATTGCTTTGTCTTCATGGGGCATTGGAAAGGATTTGTACAGCACTTGTCTTCCATTAATGCAGCATTTGAGGACTCCAGATGCCTTGCCATAAGTCTTCTCTCTGAATCAATTAAAGACCTTAAAAACCAGAAAATAACACAACGAGAAGGAGTTTTTTTGTCCAGAACACTGGGTGTTTCATTTCCGAGAGATTTATGTTCGAATGTTCCTTGAACCCATCTTTCAAACCACATCCATATTTGATCATCCGGAGCAGGAGATGTGACTAATGACACAATCAGGGTTATAAATGCTGGGCACTCAGAGCAGCACATCCACTTTGCACAAAATCTCTTCTGTTTTGTTTACAGTTTTTCTTTCTGTAATCATGGAGTGATTCTGTTGTGGCCTTTTGAGATCCTGCCTGGCACCTCTCCTTTCATGCATTAAGCCTTCTGAGTGCTTCTGGACTCTGTTTCTCTTTCATGACCCTCTTTAAACCCATCTTTTACAGCTTCTGTTTCTGTGTTCACCTCAGTAGCAAGAACTGTCTCTATAAGGATTTGGCTTCCCAGCTCTTTTCTGTCCTAAAATCTCACCAGACTCTCCCACAGTGCTCTGGCAAAGTGGTGAGGAGTAAAAGAAACTCAGCAGATTATCAGAGATGCTGTTCTTTTCCTCTATGATTGAGAAATTAGAATAATACCCAGGACCCAATCCAAAAAACCTACTGTGAGGTAGGTTTTGACATTCACAGGGAAAAGACTCTTCTAGCTGGAGTGAATCCACTGAAATACACACTTGTATCTCTTGCTATATTAAAAACTTTATAGTCCAAGCAGGCCACAGAACTGCCTAAAATAGCTGTGATGAAACTGGGTGTTCGTGGTTGTGCCAGGAAGGGTTTCATAGGCACAGTTAAAGCCAGATATGGAATGGCCATTTGCTCCTCTTTTCTCTGGTGTGTTCTTCAGATCTGCCCTTGCAGGCTCCAGCTATTCTTGGTGCAGTGCAGGACAGCTTCCAAGAAGGTTTTGAAGGAGCACATTGAGTGTATCCTTTGTAATTTTCTTCTGGAGGACAAAAAAAAAAAAAAAATTTTTTTTTAAACTATCTCCAGTTCCTTCCACAGATTTTCACAGAAGTGAACTCCTCTCTTTCTTTCAGTCCTGCAGGAGATCTGCTCTCTGTGCTGTTTGCATCCTGTGGGAGACAGTGGTCTCCTCCCCCAACAGCATTGCAGGAGCTTGTTCACACTGACCATCCTCACCCCTGCTCCTTTTCTTGCGATGGAAAAGTCTCAGGGCCACTTTCCAGCCAAAATAATTGATTACATTGCTACTTTGCTTGGTGTAAATAAAGTAAATCCTCAGCCCTGAGTTCTCAAGCTCCACAAGAACAACAGCAGCTAACAGCAGCAGTGCTGCAGCTTCCAGACTTGCAGAATATAACAGGGTCCTTTTGCAAGCCAGCATGATCTGGGGACCTAGACTGAGTGAACATGGCAGATTTTTTCCCTGCTTGGTTGGTCTTTGCTGAGCTTTTGAATTGGTGTGTTTGGAGAACATTATATTTCTAGAGCAGCAGGTGAAGAGCCCTTGGATGATCATAGATATATCACTGGCATCTCCAGATTATATTAAGGGACAAGTTCCCAAAAAGGGAAAAAAAAACCCTGAGATATTTAGCCTTTCCCCTTCAGAAGTGTTATTGCAGTGACAGAACAGCTCCCTTGAACTGGTGGTGCCATTGCCTCTGGGCTGGGAGGTCAGGAGCTGGTCCTGCATCACGGCTGAGGCACAGATCCAGGGTGACACTGCAGTGCAGCAGCTGGGGGGCTGCTCCTCTAATAAAGGTGACGTTCCTTAGCTGAGATGTTAAAAATAGATCCCTCCAGCTCATCCCTCTTGACTGGGCAGGCAGAAGTTAAAAATCTCATGGCACTGTTGCCACAAGGTAATCCCAATGTCTTGGCCAATATTTCCTCTCGTAGCAGGAACTGGCTGCCATGCACAAGACAGAGCTGCACCATCCTGGGAGTGTGCTGGCTGCCAAAACTGCCTCTGCAGCCTTTGCACTACAGGTGTTCTGTCCTTGGATTCTTTGGTCTTGAATGCAGCAGGGGATCCCTAAGCATGAGGAGTGATAGGAAAAGCTGAATTCCACAATGCTTTATCCTGTGAAGGACAAAATTAACTCTACCACTCACTGACTTTTGCAATATTTTTGACTATTTATTCTGCTTGGAAAGAACAGTCTTGAGAGTCTGTCTCAGACTGCCATCGATATTTCAGGCAACTCTGTCTGCTGTGGACATTACTTCCTAGAGTGTAAAATGAAGATAATATTTTTCTGTCACTTAGGGATGTTGGGGGAATAAACTCCACTACTGCTTATGACATACATGAAGACAGTGAATATAAGGCTCTAAGAGCCTGTTTGTGCTATGATAGAAGTGCAGCATAGCAGAAGACAACATTTTGCTTTCTTTGCATATTGACAGACCAAATAACACTTTTTTAAAAACTCCACATACACTGAGCATACCAGGCATACATTATTTGTCCTACTGACATTAAAAAGTAAAAGCAACAAGCAAACAAAACCAAAGAAGGCAGCAACTCCTTGGGATGCAGATTGTTTTTGGAGTAGGTGGTTTTAGCTTTATTCAAACCCCTTGTGAGTATGCTTCAAATTGAAATTAAAAAAACAGCAACCTTTCTCTTTTTCTCTTAGTTTTAACAATCTGGTTAATTCAACACAGATTAATTGCTTCAGCTGGTCCTAGTGTGCCTTTTTACTGTTGAAGTAATTTTACTGATTGTTTTGTCATAATCATAATATGATTCTTCCATTTTGAACTAAGTGACTCAGAGTTAAGGGTGTTTTCATTTAAAATCTAAACATTTTTTTTTTCCTTTTTATTTGGAATGTTATATTTTTATAGAGGTTCCATTGTATCTTTTCAGGAAAAGGTCAATTTAAAGAGCTGTTTGGAATTTGCAGGAATAAAGATCACATCCTGCCACAGAGAGCTGCTGAATGGGATCAGGAGACATCCTGGTGCTCCATCACATTTCAGCAGAAGGGTTCAAGCAGAGGACTCAGTGGTGAGTGAATAAAAAAGAAAAACCCACGTAGGTGGATGATTAGGTGCACAGGAACAAAAGGTGCCATGTGTTGCTCTTCAGAGCAATCATTTTATCACTCTGGATGCGGCACTCGCTGTATTCTTCCTTCCAATTTTCATTTAAGATGAGACACTGTGTGAAGCATGTGTAGGTTCACGTGCAGGTTTCCAGAGAGTTGCACCCTGAAGAGAGAATGCTGGATTGAGATTTTTCATTCTGCACCATCGCTCCCTTCCAGTATTTGTTTTTCTTGACTAACAAACAGTGTTTGTGCCACTCTGAGCTGCAGATCCCATCCAACATTCCAGGCTCGTGGAGGGAAGCGTGTGGTGGAGCGCACCAAGGGTGTGTGCAGGTTTTTGGAAACATCATGCAGGGAACTGCCAGGCTTTGAGTATTTTCAAAATTCAGGCCCACTCGTGGGTGCTAGGCACTGAAATGTCTGGCCAGGAATTCCATTGAAAATCTGGCCCAGATTCTGCTGCCTAGGAGGAGACAGTGTGTGTTGCATTGGTGGTTCCCAGCTGGGGGGGCAGAGACCACGCTGGGGAGGTGAAGCAGAAGGTCAAGGAACATGAGGGGTGATGGCCTGGAGTCCTGCAGGCAGCAGCACTGAGCCATCTGAGATGTGCTCCCAAAGCCCAGGAGCTGAGGGTTCTGGAGCAGAGACAGATGCCTGACTAAACAGGCAAAGAGGATTTTACTCCAAACTTCAGAGGAAGGATAGAAGCTCATGAAAAAAGAACAGACTTTTGGGGACTGCACACTTTGTGCCTGGATGATCCATATGGATATGTCCAGTCAGCAGATTTGTAGAAGAGTAGCACTTTGCATCACTTCAGATTTGCCCTAAGCAGGAACATTAATCCAAGGACTTGAATTTGTTGCTCTCTGATTTAAACATTAAACCAAGGCATCAGGGATAGGAGTTGTACCCTTGAACTTTATAAGCAGCAGTGATAAACCTTGCTTTCATAGGGGTTAATTACCTTCTGGAGATGTTGGTTTGGGTTTATTTTTGTGATGGAGAATGTAAAACTGTCTCTTTGTGCTCAGAGGCAGGAGGATTGATGCCAAGCCTGGTAAATCAGACAAGGGGCAGCAGAACTATGCACCTACCTAGGATGTTGCAGGTACACTTGCCAAATATTGCCCAGTGCAAGGAGAAGGCATTCTTAAGAGTAATTCTTTGAGGCCCTGCATAACCCCAGACCTACTTATCTGCCTCAGTGGCCCATAGATAAATCTGGACGAGCAGGTGCCTAACACCTGAAGCAGGGAGATTCACACCCCTTCAGGCTGGCATTTGCCCTGTCTCTGCGGCATGCAAGGTCTCAGGGAGGATTTTCTGCCTTGCAAATGAAGGTTTGTAAGGGTAGGAAAAAGAGGAAACTAATTACACTCCTGCCCCAACGTGTCCCAACTCATGGTTACTAAAGTCTGCCAGTCCCTGTCCCACCATTTGCACTCTGCAGTTAACATCGGTGCTTTTCTAACAATTTGCTGGCAGCTGTGAGGATCTGAAAACTTCATGAATAAAGCCAATTTATGGCTTTATTTTTGTTATTGCACAGGGAACAAAAAGGCTTGGGCAGTGTTCGTATCAGCTGCACTCACCTCTTCAATTAGGCCAGGGGATTTTTATCTCAAGCACTCAGATAGTCAGACCATTAAAACTCGGGTGGACAAGGACACATCATTTGCTTAGTGCTGCAGTGAAGACTCTGGCTTTGGTGATGAATGTTTCATGACCTGATCTCTGGAGAATGGGACACTGACCACGTAGCAAGTGGCTGAAAAGAAAATTATCCAGCTTTTCCTGGTTTGCCCTGAGCCATATGTTGCAGAGCACTGACAAGTGCAGCTGTGAGTTACAGGACTTCTCTCTGTTTAAAAAAAGTGGCTTCTCTGACAAGGCTGTTCTTTCTACCATAAACGTGTATGGTACAGTCCAATTCCTCTCTGCAGCCCAAGAATCACAGTGCAAGTACCTGTGAGGAAGTGTTAATAGGAACTTCTGCTTCTACAGATTGCTGGCCATTCAAAGACGTGGTACAGGAGTTTGTGTTTCAGATAATTCCCAAAGGTCAGCAGAGATGGAGATCCTTCAGTGAGCCTGGATTCTCCCAGGGTGCCCTCAGTGTAGGGGCAGAGAGAGCTGCCTGGAAGTGCATCTTTATTTCTTCACACAGGAACACTAATGTGAATGGTAAATGTGGAGTTTCTTGCCAGGAAGGATGTGAACAAAACCAGTGTAGGCCCCACAATCAGATGAGCTATTCTCTGTTAGAAAAATCAGGAAAAAAATGTCTATCAGAGCAATTGCAGAGGAAGCCCAAGCTGGCTCTGAACACCCAGAAGTGACATTGCAGTGTTAGTGGTGGCACTACCAAGGCTCTCAACCTATTTTTAAGCAAAGGCAACAAGCCCATACAGAGAAAGCTCTGACAGACCAGGAGCAAGAGTTTTAGCACCTAGTAGGGGTTCTTCTCCCTGATAGTTTATTGTTCTGTGTAAGCAGAACTCAAATTCTACCTTTTCTCCCATCCTCATGTAGTTTTGCTTCCTCAGAGAGACTTTGCCTTCTCCCACTCTCACTGCATGAGTAGTGTGGAGCACTCAAAAACCCCCTGAGAGATGTCTGTGAGAGGAATTGCTGTGGAGCTCAGGGTGCAGTATGGTGTGAACATGCCATCAACTCCATTTTATGGGGGGAAATTTGGGGCTTCAGTAGGAGCAGCCATTTATGAGGGTCAGGCTGAGACCCAGTGTCCTCATTTCTTGGGCTGTCCTACCTTCTGCTGAGCAGCTGGTGGTGAGGCAAGCTGTGGGGGACCCAGCAGATGGTACTGAGGAATGGTGTGTGAGGGAGTGTGGGAAGGAAGTGCAGTGGAGACTCTGTGATACTCTCCCAAGTACTCGGATCCAACACGTAGCAAAATGACTCCTCTGCCTCAGATCCTTTGCTCTTCAGGACACCCTCAGTTCCCTTCTCCAGTCTCTTCTTTTGCAGCTTGTGTTGGGACGATTTAATTGATTTTAATTAGCCCTAATGCAGGGCACGTCTGCTGCGTGCCTGAGACATCATAATCAAAGAAGGGTCTGCACTGAGGAGTATCAGAGCTGCTCCTGTCCTCACTAAAACAAGAAAAATAACAACCTACCCTCAGGAGGGAATTCAGCATCTCCCACACCACTGAGCACAGCTGTACCAGGTCTCTCTTGTCACTGCTTGCATGATTAGTGACATATCATTTGTTTGCTGCAAAAGGCACATAAGTTGAAGGAACAAAGCTGGTAATTAGAGCAACAGAGCTCAGATGTGACACGTTCTGCCTGAGCTTCCCAACCAAACACTTGGCTCTGCTTCTTTGGATGACATTTCTCTTACGCCCACCCCAGAACAGCAACCAAGCTGATTTCAGGCCAAGGGAGGAGAGTTAAAGGGCTACCAAAGGGACATCCTCCTGCTTCACACTGTAACTCAGTGCTTTGTATCTACAATAAACTAGTAGGTATTTGGTGAAATGCAAATGTGCAGCTATTTCGACTGTATAACCTTAGCACCTAGTGTGTACCAAGATTTAAAAGCTCCTCATGAAGGCCTTCCTAACCCAAGAATATAGTGTACACACAGAGTTTTGAAATGACTGTAAGCCCTGCAGGATGCTCTGAGAAATATCAGCTCTGGGCTTGCTTGAGCCAGTGGAGAAATCAACTGTAAAGCTCAAGGGGACTAGTGCAAAATTTCTAGCATCAGCCTTCTCCAATTCAAACTAGATGCTCTTTATTCTGATTTCCTCAGATAGCACCAAAGTGCCCTGCTGTCAGAGCAAGAGCCTCTGCTCCATCTATGCAGGCAGATATTTATCAGTAATAGTCAAGGTCTGAACTTTTTCAGAAGCCACGTGGCCACCAGAACTGTGATCTCTGTAAGCAGCAGCTACTGTTTTTCACTGGCTTTAGGCATTAATTACATCTTCCTTGCTGATGTATCTGGCATCTCTGTGCATTAGAGAACTATTTGGAAAAAATATTTTAGCTTCTATGGCATATCCCTGAAAAAATGTTCTGTCTGTTGCTGCTTTTAAGTGAGTCTCCTGCTCACGGATCAGAGAATGTTTAAATTTAGGTGAAAACAAAAATATCAGTTGTATTTAAAGACATGGATGTGAAAATCAGAAAGTACCAGGCAGTACGTGTTCCTTAAGCAATCAGCTGCCTCTGATCCTCTTGAAACTCCTAAAGAACACGGTGGATGTGGGTCTTTAATGTATAATTGCCATTTAATGTCACTGAAAAGTTCACCAGGGGACCTGAATGACAATATGAGAGCCTGCACGGACTCACAGAAGTTCCCTCACAGCCCCCTGAAGTGTTGCCATAGCAAGGTCTGCACTGATCTCTGCTGATTCACAGGAGCTGCGTGGTGCTGGCTGTGCTGGGGCAGGGCAGGCTGAAATAGGTACAATTCTGCATGACTGAGAGCAGAAAGACAAGGATATATAGATGTAAGTACAAACAAAGCAACCAAAAACTCTCAGAGATGGCTCTGTTGCAAGCTGGGAGTATCTGCAGCATTTGCCAGGAGGAAAGGCAGGAAAATAAAATCAGATTCAGAGAATGAATAATGACAGATTATTGGCAAAATTAAAGGTAATTTAAATGAACTTTGGGCTAAAATCTTAGTTAGCTCTAATTGTGGTTGTGTCTGAATTTGTTTAGGAGCTAACACATCAGAGATGTGATGGAGTCTAAATCCACAGGATTTGTGTTTTTCTGCTTTGTAGCAATGTGGTGAGTGCAAGGTCTCACCTCAGCCAGAGACTGGACATTTGCAGAAATTACTTGGGTCTATTTTAGCATATCCAAACACGCTTTGCTTTAGGTAGATATCTGTACCTCTCTTTCTCCAGTCTGGTATCCAGAAGGAAAATAAATGAAATCAGAAAAAATGTCTAAAAATCTCCCGATAACAGCGTATCTAAATGAGATTCCCAGAAACATGCCTTGACCTTCAGCCTCTCTCAGAGATTGGAAACATTGGTTTCCCAGCATTTCTTGTTCCCACTGAGTGAAGGAGAACATTTGGTCTAACAATTCTCTGTCTCCACTGAACTTTTCAGCTGAGTCATCAGCACAGACCCGTTCTCAGCCAAGGTGCTGCCTTTTGCCACCTAAGAAATGACAAGCAGCTGAAGAAGAGCACTTCATCTGCTGCCTGCTAGCCAGCTCCTTCAGAGGCAAGGGCAATAGTGTGGGAAATGGAAGGAGAATCCATTTTATTTCCTTGTGTATCTTTACGCACAAGCACTGCTGTAATTGTCATCGTTTTCTCCACTGGCCACAGTGAACTGCAACAAAACCTGCTGCACTCTCCGTGGTGCTTCATCGTTTCATATTTACTGTTCTGCTCTGGGGTTTGGCTGATCTGGAGTAGAAGAACAACGTCCAGAGTTACAGCCCTGCTTGCTCCCTCCTAAATCAAATCATAAAGGATTTTCTGAACTCTGAATGACTGGTGATTGACTGATTATACAGCTTTTCACCAATTTTAGTCATGTGAAAAGCTGGTGCAAAGAGCTGGGGACCTTTTCTCTGTCCTGAATGAGGTATCAGATCAGATCCACAGGCAGGGATGTAGCTCTATAAACTGAGAACAAGACATCAAATGTGTGGCATTGCTCTGTGGCTCTGATGCAAAGGAACAGAGCAAAATATGATTTTATCCTCAGAGAAGATACACAGCCCTTCTGACTGCGCTGGAGTGGCCTCAGGAGATCAGTGAGGTTAGCCAGAAAATGTCTATGTAGCTAATTGGTTCTAATTTTTTCTGAGTAGCAAAGGATCTAGAAAAGGACTGCAATGATTACTTTTCAATGGATTCTTTTTTAAAATTAATTAGCTGGAATATTAGTTATACCATCCATCTCAGGCTGGCATCTTGACCTCAGCAATTTCAATTTTCCTTACAGGCTGCTAGGCCAAAGTTTTGCACAAAGATTTCTTGAAATGCCTGAGGAGCTGGCAGTGTTTGCTGCTGGTTGTAAGACTCCTCTCTGAGCCTAGTGGGCCTCTATCAAACATGATTCATTTGACTAGTGACAAATAGGATCTGAACTCAACAAAATTTAATCAAAATGGGATAATGTCGGCAATTTCAGTTCAGGCTCTTGCATGGATTTAGGGTGAGCTTTTGCTTTCATAAGCTCTCAAGTGTCACTTTTCTTCTTTTTTTCCCTTTCTGAAATTCCTTCTGGGCCTGCATTATTGCTGCAATTTGTTTCACCTTTCACATTGGGTTTTTTAATCTATAAGAGTCCACTGTGAGTGACTGTAGCTGAGATGCTTTGTAAAGTAACTGTTGAAAAAGAATAGGTATTCAATTACCTTTCCTTTCCTATCTAATTTCTTCTGTAAATTAAAATAATCCCCAAATCATAATAATTTTGAGATGATGTTTTCTTTTTCAATTAAAATCTAGAAAAAAGAGGGGTTTTTTTCAGGCAGCGATTTCTTTGACATTTCTTTCCTGTGACTCCCATCTCCCTTCCTGCTTTTTTTTTTACCTTGTTCCAAAGATGAGGAGAAAGTTGTCAGCATGGATCACACTCGAGGTTTTGTGTAGTTGCATTTCAACAAACCCTCACCATTCACTTCTGAAAATCCCCAGTTTCCCATCCCTGAAGAGAGTGGTGGCAGCTGCCTCAAGGTCTAGAGATGGTTATTGAGGGGAAGAAGCCAGACCAGGGATCCCATGAGCCAGTGACAGAACTGTGCTGGGGTTTGCATTACTCAGAGTTATCTGTGTGCTTCCCTTCCTGCTCGGAAGCCTCTGGACTTCTTGCCCTCCTGGCTGGTTATCTTTTGGTTTGGTTCAAGCTTAGGCTGGAGAACTCCTCACAGGGCTCTTTGTTTCCTGGCAAGTCTGTTTTCTTGGGGTTAAAAAAAGAAAAAGAAAATAAAAAAGCACACATCTCTGCCAGGGTTCTGTGCTCCTACTGTGCCACTCAGGAACAGACAAGACAGTAGCAGATTCTTATTTGATGTTGTGTTTTTCCAACCTTTTCCCACTCCATTTCTCTTCTTCAGTTCTCTAATTTTCTACCCTTTAGTTGAGAACATTGGTTGGGCTTCTATAGCTCATTTTAAAAATGAGCTGTTATGTTATATAGCCCTTCAATGAGACAGTCCACTATGTGTTTGAAAGTAAAGTGGCAACTTGTGTCCATCAGCCTCATGTAAAGCTACTCAGCATCCTTAAATGGCTGCTGTGTGAAGAACTGGTGACTATTAGTTGTACTTTAAGTGATCATATTTCTCTAATGCACACATTATTTTGTAGAAAATCAAATCTTAGCCTATTTTAGATGAAAGATAGTGTGAATGGATCTTCATGAACAGTGCAATAATAGATTAGAGTAAAAGCTGGGATTTCAGACCAGAGCCCCTGTGATAGCCCAAATCTAGAGCTGCACATTATAGTTCCTCTCCAGGAATTTACACCGTGGCTTCTATGTGATCATGCAAATAGCTGTAGACTAAGCTCAGATGGATGGTATTCAGCATTTAATCTTCCTCTAGAAGCTCTGGGATATGGTAAAGCTCAGATATGGTAAAATTTCACTTCTCAGCTTAGAAGGCAAAGTAGGGTTTGACTAAGAGATCAGGGAAATGCAGTAACCACAGATGAAGGTCCATTTGGACTAGAGACCAAATTTGAATTTGTCTTGGGTTTGCCATTGTTGTGGTCACTGTAGATGGCACCAATTTCATGAGCACCCTCTGATAATACCTGAGAAATAATTTCCAGCAGCACTCAGCACTAATTGTCACTAAACCAAAGACAAGCCAGTTTTGAGATGAGATTCCCTGTGTGATGCTCAGTGCAGCAATTCCAACATGAGCTATGCAATAACTTCTACAATAAGTGCAGAAGTTGTCATTGATAGATGTTGGCTAAAAAAAGCTGATGCCTTTTTGCCCTCTATTGCATGTAAACACTGCCCTGCTCAGTGTCAGGCCCTGATATGAGCATTTGCTGCACTTGTTCATCTAATAATTTGGTCTAAAATTCTCTGAGCACAAAGAAGGTGCAGTGGGGCAGAGCCTGTGAGTTCCTGTGAACATGCTGACCTGCTGCTGGAATCAGGTTATTGCAATTCCCACCAATCTCCCCAGAAATTTTACTGCTTTGTTTAAAAGTTGTTTAAAATGAAGTTTTGTGTGGGGAAAGGCCTTTCATAAACATGAGGCAAATCAGAACAGCCACTGCTGGGCAATCACAGATCTTGGTGAGGATGTGCCCGTCTGTCTGTCCCCCCTGCAGTGGCAGAGGGGCTGTTCTCAGCCAGGCTGGCAAAGGGCTCCTGGGGGGTGGACAGAAGGTCCAGCCCAGCTGTCACAAATACCACCATGTAAAGCCAAACCAAGTAAAACACCTGGAAAAGCAGTAAACCCAGAAACACTCCCAGAAAAGCAGGACAGTGGAAGGGGCTAACCCATTAAAAGTAAAGGTTTTTAGTTTACTGGTTGAAAAAGCCTGAGAAATGTATCAAAAGCCTGTCCAAATAAATCCCTGATAAAGAAAGCACTGACCTGTTCAAGAAGAAAGTCTGATAAGTGAATATATTTCAAATGCATGGATCCAAAACACCTTGCCCAGTAGCAGAGCACCTTCTCCCCTCCCCATATTTTCAGGGTTATCTCTTATAGAAATAGATACATGTGCAGTGAAAGTCAGCACTTGAGAGGTTTCTGCAGTACAGCAGGCAGCTTTGCATTCTGGAAGCATTAAAAGGCAAATCTTAAGCCCTGTGAGTGTCTGACTTCATTTTAACTTCTCAAAGTGCAAAGAGGTTGTAAATCAGCCTTTTTCTTCTCTCCAGGTCTGAAACTGGTACTGGGGAAATGATGAAGTGTGTCAGCTTAGGTTGGTGTGAGATATCCTTGGTGAATCCACGTTGCTTATCAAGCCATTTTCTAATGAAGTTGTGACTGTAAGAACAATTTCCTTTGGAGTTTGTTTTGGAGCCTGGAATGTTGCTGAGCTTACATTAGCAGGCCTGTTGGTGGCAAAACCTGTTTGCATGCTTTGTTTCTATATAGACAATATATAGAAGCAAAATCTCTTGATAGGCTTCTTGGACGCCCAAGCTCCAAGGGCCGTGATTTTATAAATCAGTTGCATCCCTCTTCTGGCACAAGAGGTTTTCATCTACTGCTCTCAGAGACATTTACTTGATCTTAAGTCAGGTTCAAGGCCTTGCCCCCACATTCAGCTTTTCTTACTCATCCTGAGACAATTTCGATTCACCCTTGTGTTGTCTTTACTTAAATCTCATACTGTCCATGCAATGTCCTTGATTTGTCTATTTTTGTCCCCTGTTTGCTCCCATGTCAGGGAAATTTCTACTCTTTGGTTTCCCCTGTGTGACAGATCTCAGCCTCACTGTGTCAGTTCTGACCTTGGCTCTCCCCATCAGGGCACAGTTGGCTTTTTGCTGCTGCTTTTTAGCAGAACCAGCCCAATTTGCCCTCTTAACTCTCTTGTAGCCAAACATTGTTGTGCTCATTCAGCTCTCTCCCTCTCTGGCTGTAGAGGAGGCCAAAATAAATTGAAGGGACTTGAGAGCCTGAGTAGCAACAGAAGGGTGGGATTTTTAATGATTTCCACCCAGGACCTGACAAGAGCATCTGCAGCCTGCAGCCTTCCCACCACAGTGGGCTTCTTTGTTTGAAAATTTTTTGTGAGTCATAACTTGGGAGACAGGGTCCACTGTTCCTGATCAATGTCTACAGCAGCCTATTCCCAAACCAGGGGTGAACAACAAACCAGCAAAATCCTGCAACACAGTGCAAAGGATTCCTGCTTATAATAACAAGTTTTCCATGGTTTAAATGACAGCAGTCTGAAATTAACAGTTCTGGAGTTGTATTCAGGTATTGCATCTTAAAATAACTGATAGTTGGAAAATAGTTGTGACATAGCAGCTGTGTAACAATTTTTCACACATTACATTGCTCTTTATTTGCTCATAAGTCCTCATCTAATATGCTTTTTGAATCAATTACTATTTAATCAACAGTATGAAATCCAAGGGAATCCTCATGAAGCATTATTGCAAAGCACTGGTACATACAGTGTTACCATCTCTAATCTAGAAATTCAAGCCTTCCTATTTTCCAGCAGCAAGCCATACAAAACTTTGGTCTTAAAAATAAATACCGTTCAGGTGATGGTTTAAAAAACCAACAAAATTCCTTTCCTTCTGACAAACAAGTAGTAAACTGATCGTGTCTTTGGGATGCCATTGGCTGACATCACCTGGGTCAGAGAAAGAGCTGCTTTCTCCTTGGAGAATCCCTGTAAAATCACTTGGACTCCATCAGTGCAGTGGTTGGAGGGGTGGGTGCCCCGATGTGCAGCCCACAAAGCAGAGCTGGCTGCCAGACAGAGACCAGGAGCTGCACCCCGGTGCCAGGCTGGCTGGTGTGAATGCCGTGGGCAGCACACGCTGCTGCCTGCTGCCAGAAACGCTGCAGAGTGCCCAGGCTCCCCCTCAGTGCTGAAACACAAAAGATGAGGCTGCTTCACTCCTCAAAAAACTCGGCAGAACCATGCAAGTCCTTGCAAGGTTTTCAGCGTGCTCTAATCCTCTACAGTTTCCTGAATGAAGGTGGGATAATTTGAAGATCACCGTTGAGATTTCAAAGCAAACATCTGGTTTGAAAGCTTTTCTCATTTTCTTTGTCCTTTCTGTTTCAGCCAAGTCTTTCAGACCTCAGTTTGAAGGTGATGTCTAATGCAGCCCTTTCCTGTGACAGTGACTGCTTTCTTAAGTCACAAATGATTTTTTCATGTAACCATAGGTAACTTATAGAAAAAGTACATAAAAAGGCTTTGGGTAGTTTTTAGGTTATCCCTCAGAGCTTATGAGAAAAAAATATATTAAAAGGCAGTGTAAACTACATTTCCAAGTATTCATAAGTCTCTTGGAAGCATTGTGGGGGTTTTTAAACCTCTTTAGCATTATACTCTTAAAATTGGCATAGTCATAGAAACTCACCTTACATCACTTCATATTTTCCATTTTCAAAATCTGAATTTTCCCATTTTTGAGGGGCTTTTACTTGTAAGGCCTGTGGATTAAGAGTGCTCCACTTGTTATAGCCCTGTGGGTTTAAACCAGTGTCACAAATGTGCTTGGACTCAGCAAGAGTGTTAAATGTCCTGAAACATTGCTTGTGCTCATTATTGCTGCAGATGGGACTGTATTAGAAGAGATGAAAAGAATATGTATAATATTGGGAGTGGAAGCAAAAATAAATTAGAAAATAAAGTCTATTTTAATTTCAAGTCCTGAAAATTTTCTCTGGGCCCATGTGGATGCAAAGTTGTAGCAGCAACTCTCAACCCAGAAGGTTTTAGATGGTACCACGTACCCTCCCCTCTGAAGGAATGAAGCTTCCCATCCAGGACAAGAGATGCACTTCAGGGACACGTCAGGAACCCTCCTTCCAGAAACCTCTGGACCATCCACTTCCAGCATTGCCCATCCATAGCCTGAAGAGGGAAAAAAACCAAGATGCTGAGATGGGAATTGATGTTTCTGGGTGATATTTGTACCAGCTGCAAGATTTTCTTGGAATCTAATGGGTAACAAGTTGGCATCAATGATTGTTAGCTAATGCAGCATTATACCAAATGGACCCATTACGCTGCAAGGAGTGCAAAATAAATTCTGGATGATGGGACATATTCTTAGGCAAAGAGGGAATTTCAGGGAAGAAGAAGCCTTTGTTGGCTGTCTATGTTTGTTTAACAGGAGATTATAAAAAATTATGATCCTAGGCTAAGTTATGTCATCACACTCCCTAAAAATACACAAATAATGAATTTATTAGTCAAGGCCAGCTATATCCAGTAGTTATAGCTTGTCTTAATACACTTCTGAGCCTCACTGTGGATTTCCCAAAGGCAAACATAGCAGTAAGAGGGAGAGAATCAGACTAGAGGCCAAGAAGCTTTTATTCCACATGGACCAAGTTTGTGAGTTTTGACCCAGTGCCCCAGTTAACAGGATAGCTGATGGCAGACAAGGAACCCTGGCAGAGGAATCTGCATCCTACAAAAACACCTGATGAGGCTGGCTTTGTGTGAAGAACACCTGCAGGAAAGGGCAGGACTAAATGCAGCTCAGCAGGGATGGCCAGGCTGTGAGAGGTTTCTGTTCCTGTGTCTCACCCTGCACAGGACAGGGCAGGAAAGTGCTCAGTGCAGCACACAGCCCAAGCAGCAACGACCTGGAACTGCAGCACAGTCTCTGCTCTCAGCTCCCTTAAGAAATCCATAGATTTCAAAATCAACCTTTTTAATCTTTAATAGCAACAGACTCATGAGAGATTATAATTGTTGATTCCAGTGGCAGACAGAGAGAAAAAGAGAGCCTGGAGCCCTGAGCCAAGTTTTTAAAACATGCCCGACCAAAAGCATTAGGAAAGCAGTGTGTCAAAGTCTTTCTCAGTCATTTGTGCTCTGGCTTTCTGAAAACAAGCTTCTGTGTGCCAGTATTCCCATGTCCCTTGCAGTTGGGCTGAGGTGGAAGAGCCTGTCATTTAATTCTTGTCTTCACGGCCAGAGCTGGCTCCTGAAGCTCGTGTGGCTGAATATTGATATCCATATGCCTGGTGCAAGCACAGACATACAGCAAATCAGTTTGCACCACCAGTAATCTCTTGGTAAACACTGGGTGCCTTTCCAAAGATCAGTTCTAGTGCCAGGCATTATGTTGTGGTGCAGGAGTTGCTGGGTGAAAATGTGTTCCTTGCTGGTGCCTGGGATGGGGTTTGCTCTGCAGGGCACAGCATCCAAGGCTCTGAGGTGCTGTGGAAGGCACTGCAAGCAGCCAAACTGCCCCCAGGACCTCCCATCTCACTCAGAAGGAGAAAAGCCATGTCCTGGAGTCAGGGGGAGGTGAAGTTCATGGCTTGGGGACATTTCCTTGTGATCTCCTTTAGAAATAATAGGTCAGATCCTCCAGTTCTTTAGGTTCTGCTGCCTGTCCCCAGTGTCAGCCCTTTGTCCCATGTCACCTGATCCTCTTCTGAGCCCATCAGAGGTGAGGAGACACAATGCAGGAACAAGCAGGCACTGCCGTTTCTAGATGAGGTTCTGTCTCTGGGCAGGGGACATAACCTCTGACACTCCTCAGGTGACACACAGCTGCAGGAGTCCCTGGGGGAGCACAGCCTGCCAGGGGCACACTGCTCCTGCGTGGGCAGAGTGCTGTGGCTTAGAGTCGGCAACTCTTTCCATTATTATTTTTATTTTAAGGAATTCTGCTTTCCATTTCACATTCAAACTGTACCTGCCAGGAAGGAAACAAAGTAACCTATTGAGAGAAGCAGAGAATGAAGGGCTATTTTGAATCACATTATATAACGTGATTATGATAAATTTTTCTTAACCCTTGAGTCATAGATAGCTACAGAGATGGAGTTTCCCCTAAACCTCAAAGTAGGCTAAGACTGTTAACAGTAATTTTTATGCCTTGAATTCATCTTTCTTCATATTTCATTCTGCACAAAGATGATATCTAGATGTTATCTTACCAGAGAAGTGTCCCCTGACTCAAAATAGCACTTGGTGGCAGCAGGTGGTCCTTTCTGTGACCTGTGTATGTCTCAGCAGGGCAGGAGTTAGCTTGAGGTTGCTCCATGCCCGAGCTGCTCTGCATTCCTCACCGCCCCTGGATGCTTCAGGGGCACAAGGAAGAGAATTTTTAATTATCTTCCTGTTCCTCTTGGATGCAGAAAGGAGCCAGGGCTGCCGCCTGCAGCCAAAGCCCTGCCTTCAGAAATACTCAAGGGCTGGGGTCTGCCTGTAATTTTCTCTTCTGCAAGGAAAGACATATTTACATTTCCTGAGACTGTATCACACTTCAGCTGGGGCAGTCTGGACCACAGCTTGGATTTGCCCTTTGCTTTTTCCAGGCAGTGGAAAGGGACTGATTCCCTAATTTATCCACCTCTGTGGTCTGCCTAAAGTGGAGCAGAAGCCTCTCCTCCTGCCTGGATACAAATGGGGGAGATGGAGGAGGAAGCACAAACTAAGGCGGAGCTGGAGCTCAGGAATTCCCTTTTCAGGAGCCAGATCTCAGGTTTGCTTCTCTGCTCCTGTGTCCAGTGTTCACCCACACTCTCTGGCCTCTCTCTGGGGCTCACCATGGCAAGAGCCAGCAGTTCAAAGCTCCAGCACAAATCCTGCTCCACAGTGACCTGCACGGCTTCAGCAAGGGTGGGGGAAGACTGAAGAGGGCAAAGGTTCTGGTCAGACCTGAGCTGCAGCTTTAAGGTTCACAATTTTTACAGATGCTGTCACATCTCCATTGATATCAGGATGATTTTTTGCTTTTTCTTCTATATACCTTTTATATACCTTTTATATAACTTCTATTTATCCTCAATATTCTTAGCATGCATACTTGTAGTTCCTAAGGTTTGATAACTTAGCACAGCCCTAGTATTTTGTTAGGGCAGGAGACCAAACCTCCTAAAGGCCTCATAGTAGCAGGCCAGAAAACCCTACAGTGTCTTGGGAAATCAAGGTCCTCCCTAGAAAATATCCTGAAAACTGGAGATTTGAACCATCCAGGGGGGGAATTCCATGGATGGGGGAATACTACACCATTCATCCAGGCGTCCCATTGGGGCATCCTGGTTAGATATGCTAATTTGAAAGGCCTATAAATTGTATATGTGGTCTGTGGTGTGTGTGCATTGCAGCCCATCCCACCTTGGTGAAGTGGTGCACCATAAGGATATTATGAAATACGGAGGTAAAACCCCTTATCCCTTAACCGTGATTGGCTCTCAATTTTTTAGGACCAGGAAAAGGCATCCCAAAGATCCAGTCACAGCAGGGCTGGCTAAAACAATGAGCCCTAAAGGAAATTCAGTAACAGGCATGGCTTGGAACATTGGATTTTTAGTCATTTTTCTTGTTGTTTGCCAGCTGCAGCAGCACACTTCTTGCTGCTCACTCATGGGTGGGAGAGGTCTTACCTGCCTGGCTTCTCCCTCTGCCTGGGAGCGCACTGGAAAACTGCTGGAGAAAGGGGGCAGAGCCATACTTCAAGTAAAACATTTCTGTAATGGGCAAAATTAGGTTGAACTCACTGTCTCAAGCTTCTGTGTCACCATGAAACTCAGGACCTTTATTTATTATTTGTATTACAGTAGCACCTAGAGGCCCCAGGTTGCTAGGGTTTGTAGAGCATTTTGCAGGAGATGGCTACTGCTCCTATCTCATTGTAAAATGATGAAAAGAGTGGGAAAGGAAGGAAGAAAAGTGACCTGACTGAGGTGCTATGGAGCATAACAGAAAGTAAAGTTCCAGCTCTCTCCGTGGCTGCTTGTGCTGCCAGGCACTGAGGTCACAGCACTTCAAAAACTCCAGTGCCTTCAGCTCAACTGTAAAAAATGACTGTCTGCTCACTTCTAGCCCTGCTTCAGCAGTGGCGTGAGTGAGCCCATTGTATTCCACATTGCAACAGATTGAATTGATGACCATGCTCTGGCTGAGGGCTGGTGGCACCTTCAGATGTCTTTGCTTGGCTGCTTGTGATGAACTGTCCCCTCAAGCCTGAGCCCCGTTCAGTGGCTGCACTGCAAACTGTACTTGCAGTTTAGTCTGGACATGAGCTTGTTAACTCCTGCTTAAACTATAGAATAGTGATCTCTCTTCATTCCAGTTTTAACATTCTGGAACTCTCTCATGATTGTTCCTCTCTTTGGTGAGAAAAGATGAATTTATAGAACACAATGTAGAAGAACCAGTTCAGACACAGCACCTCTGTGCACAGGGTCTATGTCTGCACATTCCTGTAGAACAACTTGCTGCTTCTCCCTTCAGTTGCAAACCTGGCATGGGCCCTGTTGGGAAATAAAATAGGACTTAAATTATATTTTGATGCATTTGCTCCCACCCCTCTGAAATTCTGCTGGCATTTATAGCAATAATAGCTCTACTTGTGAAGAAAGAGATTCTGTTATAAAACAGCAATCTCTGCCTTTCAAAAGAAACACTTAAAACTATGCATTTTCTTTCTCTTAGCTGAAGTTTCAGTACCTTTATAGGAAACATGAGCTGTAATTTCACTGTTTTCCTTCTCTAAAATATGTTTTAAAAGGAAATCAGACCTCAGCACATCCTGTAGTTTTTCAAAAGAGCAGTGCAGAACTGGCAGTACTACAATTTGAATCTTGTCTAAAAGCCTGACAAGAATAGGAGTAATAGGTGCAAAATCTCTATTTATTTAGCTCCAGCCACCACCAGTTGTGAATTTATCATTTGCAGCATCCTTATGCAATGCTGATAAAAATTCTTAATGTTTTGTGACTTGGCAACGTGAGCGCCAGGTCCTGCCCGTGGTGGTGCCGTGGTCCTGCACAAAGCTGGAGGCACAGGGCTAGTCTTGGCAAAGCCCAGCTGAGGGGTCAGACCTGCAGAGACCTGCAGAACATTTTGCCTGGTTAAATGTTTTTTCCCAGTCCTTTCACTTTGTGTCGCCTCGTTCAGGACTAGTTCATTAAAGGCATCTTTGGAGTGATTAGCTCTCTGTTCTCCACCCATTTCAGCCTTGTCTGCTCTCCTGATCCTGCCTAATGCAGAGCCAGCAGCGATGATGAGAGGCCCTGGTAACTCTGCCATCTCCTTGAGTGTGATGTGATGCTCCTGCTGTTGTTAAGACTGAGCAGGAGCACTCGACAAGACCCTCTCACAAAGCTCTTTGGAAGCTCCTCCCAAGCCCTCCCAGACTGACAGGTATTTGAGTGAAGTCCTGTCCTTTTTTTCCCCCTCTTACAGGTACTTTCCCTGTGGAGCTGCTCAGTGAGGATCCTTTCCACTGTTAAGAGTGGGCAGCAGGAGGAAAAGGATGTTTTTGTTGCAGGGTGATTTGTAGAGTGAAGCTGATGCTGGGCATCCTGGAGCTATTGGCTGAGCTCTGGCTCTGCTCAGGTAACTGAGCTGGAATCAGCTCCAGGCAGGGGAGCTCTCCTCTGGAACTCTTGCAGGGTTCTGCAAACCAGCCAGAGTCCATGCAAGCACATCTGGGGTAAATGCTCAAAGATTCAGGTCCTAATTTGCAAGGAGCAGCAGCTGACCCTTCTCTTCCCTATTTTCCCTAAAGCTGGAAGCTCCAAGTCCTTTAACCCCTTAACCACCTCATTGCAGCCTAGACTCGGGAAATTTGAACAGATCAACCCCAACATTAGCCCATTTCTAATTAGCCTCGTTGCCATAGCGACTTGGAGGGGTTTATTAGCATCAGCATGGCAAACCGATGGAACCGCACAACTTCTTTTGCATCTGGGGAATGTAAAAAGTGAATCCCTGCATGGAATCATGCTTGCAGGGCTGACATTCAAATCACAGGCATTGTGTGCTCAGGAAAATGACTGTCACTCCTCACACAGAGTGTTTCACTTCAGCAGGAAGCAGGGGGTGCAAAGAAAGGTTGCTTTTTCCACTTTTTTTTTTTTTTTTTAATCTGAGGCTTTAAGATGAAAATTAAAATGCAAAAGAGCTAAAGAAATTCAGATACCTTATTTAAATTAGAAAAAAAAAATTGAGGAGTAACCAACCCCAAAGCAGTCAGTAGTGGATGTGGACTCTACCTCCTTTATTTTCATGTACCAAAGAGCCAGGATATTCCCAAAGACTTTCTTGTGAGGAACACAGAAATGTGCAGAAAGTGGCTTCCATCCTTTATTGATATTTCCTTTTTACTACAAGGAGTTGAAATGTGTGTATTTTTGATCCTGAACGTTGTCATGGTTACGGGACTACTTGGATACTGCTTCTTGCACCCCATGAAGGCTGCTGTGCTCTGTGTGTGGTGGGGATGGTGGGGAGCAACCTGGCCACCCAGCTCACCACAGAGTGGGAATTCCTTGGGATGGATTTCAGTCACAGGAGGAGCGATGGGAATGGTGTGATCACACTCCTACCACTCTTATCAATGCCTACAAGGTAATGCCCACTCCCTAAGTGTATCAATCTCTGAACATTTCTGTCTAAACCACTCTTTCCCTTTGTGGTTTGATTAAAAACCTTGTTCCTGTGGATTTTGGGACCAAGACCTTTTTTTTTTTTTTTTCCCTTCAGCATAGACTTCATTTTAGGCTGTAATCCACAACATTGCACAAAGCAAAGCCTCATGAAAGAAAAAACGCTGGTGTTGATCTCCATAATGTCAGTTCTGTTTGCGCATCTCATGGAGAACCTCAAATCTGCCTGCAAGATCATGTGGTAGACGTGCTGTAGAAGCTTTTCACTCAAAAATGGCAAACAAAATATTTTTGTCTGAACCACTCCCCACCCTTCTTTTTTAAAGATTTTTAGCCAGAGGGTTTTCAGATTTCCAAACCTTTCTTATGGAAGAGGAAACACTAGGAAAAAAATTAATTTCTGTGAAATGCAGACAGGCAGAAAACACCAATTTTCTGAGAGGATTTTTCAGTGAAAGGTTGTAATTTGCTGTCAAAGGCATCTTTATTCTTTTACCAACTATATAAAATGCCATGTCTTAGGTCTTGCAGCACTTTACCCCCACTCACCGTGCAAATGGAGACTCATAAGATATTACACTTTTTATTTGTTTATTGTATCCTGAAGTGGTTTTAAAGAACCCTTGTGAGCAAATGACAGCGCTGTAGGTTGGAGACAAGCAGATTTTTGCCTTTTCACACTAAGCTGGTACATGGCTTTGTGCAAATGACTGTCTGAAGTGCTTTCCCTCCTTTTACTGTGGACTGTCAAGTTGTTTGGTTGCAGTTGCCTGTACCAAACCCAGGACTCTCTGTGCTCTGTGACATGTTCTTGTTTATAACCTCAGAGGGGGAATCATAAATGGATGGGGGGAAAACAAAGCACTAAAGAGTATTTTCTGGAAATTGAAGTCTGAAACATAGTTAGCCAGTGAATACACACTAATACCATATCTTGGCTAACCTCTTGAAGTAAGAAAACTGTGGGTGGAAGTGGAGGGGAGCAAGTGGGGTGCCCTGTTTTGATGGACAGGCTTAGGTATGAGTGTAAAATCAGGAGATGGCAGCAGTGCCATAGCTGAGCCTCCCACTTCTAACTCACCTTGCCTAAGGTTACAGGCTTGTCTGAATGCCTGATAAATAACTGGTGCCCAGGTATGAAAGGGCCAGATTCCCTCTCCTCCTACACTGCTTTGATACTGGGGGAGAATGGTCTAGAAAGGAAGCACAGTGATCCATCATAGTTAAAGGAAAAATCTGAACCTAATCAGGATTAAAGTAGCAGATGTCCTGAATTCCTCTCCAAAAGGGGCACTGGACACATGAAAAATGTTTTGTGGGTAAATGGCTTTGCCCTGCTGGGTAACTTTCAGGGACTCTGTGGCAGCAGGCGAGAGGGTGAGTGCTGTTCACTGCCAGGGAACCTTTGCACTCTGGCTCTTCCCACGGCAGCTGCAGCCCCAGGCTCAGAAGAGCCAAGAGGAAGGACTGGAGTGCTCTTCTCCACCTGCACATGCTGGGGTGCCCTTGTGGTGGCAGCAGGTTGGCATTTGCCCTTGGATGCCTCGCACGCCTGTTGCTGCCGAGGCTTTGAGCACAGCTGGATTTTGGGCCAGTTCTCCTCTCCTGGAGCAGCCTCGGTGCATCTCCCCGTGTGAAAGGCGTCGAGTGAAAGGTGCTCTGCTGCAGAGGGCTGCTGTCAGCACGGGCATCAGCGAGGGGGGAGAGATCCGGCGACTTTCGCAGGTAATTGAAAGCACGTCAGAAATAGAAGCAGTATTTAAATCGAGAGCCTGTGTGATTCTCCTCCACCTGGTGAGCCTGGGAGTTACGGGAGGCTGTCGCACGGTGGAGAATTAACAATTCTGATGAGAGACGCTGGCAATCTGAATTGCTGATTTGGAGGCCAGGGTAGGAGGGGTGTCCATTAGCTCGTGTCAGGGATTTCCTTTGCCAGCTCCTGGATCATCATTAAAGGGACAAAGCAGCTGAAGAAATGTGTGCAGATTGCAGATTCAGGTATAGACCACCCAAAAGAACTACTTTTTTTTTTCCCCCTTGCACTAATCTTTCAGTGAAGTGCTCTCAGACCAGCTTGCGTTGATCTGTGCTTGGGGCTGCTGGTGAGACAGTTCTGGGGACAGCAGTGACTGCAATCCACTGCACGGGAAGGCTGTGGCTTGCATGAGGACCAGGGAACACCTGCTTTGTGCTCACGGGGTGCATCCCCATCTCCATGCTGCTGACAAATCAGCTCCCCTAGGGGGGAAAACAGACCTTATGCATTGCACTGAAAAGCATCAGCCTCGGAGGACTCCTGGGACTGCCACTGCCAGCAGGAATCTTTGACACTTACCTGAAGGGCCCTGTAGGAGGTGACAAAGTCAGAAACTCCAGCTGGTCTACCCCTTCCTTCAGGGCTGGACAAGCCAGCAGAGAGGGGAGCTCCTGCCTGGCTTCCCATCTCTCCAGGGCAGAAGCCACTTTTGTGTCGCCCTCCCACCCCTGACAGTGTCACCTGGCTGCAGTGCAAGCATGGACGTGAAGCTTCTGGGGAACCCATGTGTGCATGAGCATCACAGTGGAAGCTCAAAGCTTCTCCTGAATTAGAAAAATTATGGTGTTGCCCCCATTGTCTTGTTGTAAATATACAACTGACTATGGAGAGTGTCTTTGGACCATTTTTCATGACTGGTGCACAGGAAAGGGTCTCTCCAAGTGAGAGTCCTCAAAGCCCTGTTGCCTGAATTTATCAAAACTGCCTAGGGGATTTTTATGTGCAATCCCCATTAATTAAAATTAACAAATACCAGTGGGCATCTAAACAAAAATTAACTAATACCAGTGGGTATCTAAATCCCCAATATGATTTTGAGAACCAAACCAGCATTCTCTGCCAGGGAGAGAGGTCTGTTCAGTCCCACTCTCGTGAGTTCATATTTTCCCTTGGGGTTGCCTGCACATTCCTGACAAGAGACTGAAGATTTCTCCAGAACAGCGTCTGCTCTTTTATAGTGCTGCAGTCATACAAAATAAATATGAAGTGAGCTGATTATATTCCAGGAGCTACAAGATACCACGTGTGAGATCCAAAGTGCACTGACCTTTCCACTCCCAGGTGGACAGCTCTGACCTTTTGTGATGCTGATGAGAATCGTGGAGGAAATCATGATTAGGGGGAAATCGTGCTTTATTAACATAGGCAGAGCACAAAGAACTCATCATCTAAAGGCCTGCCTCTAGGTGGTGGGACAAAAGAAAGAAAACCAAGATGTGTGTGTGTGTGTTGTAGGCTCATTATAGCACTAATGGGGACAGGACAGCCGAGCAGAGGGGACAGCAGAGGTGTGTGATGGGGAATTATGCTTTGCTGTAGAGGCTTTCTTGCAGTGACTGTTATAGCAACAGCAGACCAGGATCCCACTGGCTCAAAGCCTCTTTATAATGCCATTTTACAGAAGTTATTATTTGACAGAGGAAGACAGGAAGTCCTGGTAGCTGCAGGAACAGCCAGTTGAGTTTGGTAGGTTTTGCCTTGCTGGAAGGTACCAAGGAGCTGTTAATGAATAGGGATATTTTTGGGGGGTGACTGTGAGGTGCACACACTCCCCTTTGCAGGTTTAGGGGGGGAGGAGGGGAACAAGAAGGGTTTTTCTTGCACACAAACATAACTTCAGAAAGTGAGGAGGTTGGTGGGAGGGGAGGGAGGGTGGGGGAAAGCAAGCAAGCACATATTATATTCCAACTGTTTCCACGGTGACATTTCATAATCACAACTCTGGGGGGAAAACGCTCCAGTGCAAAAGCTGGAGGAGGCAGGATGGCTTTGTGGATGCAGCCAGTGAGGGATGGCTCTCCCAGCACCTGTGGCTCACCATCTGAAGGACTTGGAAGCAAAGGGCCAGCTAAACTCCTGAGGCTGCAGCACAAACCCTGGGCCAGGAATTCAAACGCATAGCACTCACCATCATCCCTATCCTTTTATTTCAAGGATGAACATTTATAAATAAATATGATATCATCACACTAGATAGGAAGTCTAAATAGCTTCTCTTTCTTGGCAGGGAGGAGGAAATGAGAGATGTATGTAGGAAGAGCCCGTGAGATGCACATAGCAAAGCAGAACCAAATAGCTGAAAGCAGCCTGTAATTAATGAATTGGGTCACCAGGTCTTTGCATTCCTCACAGTCTATCTTTATACCCTCAGCCCTGGGATCAATGTGAGCTCTGGGCAGACTGAAACCTGCCTTTCCATCACAAGGGCTGTTTGCACAGTGTCCAGAAGAAGCCAGAGCTTTGCCAGCAGCAAGCCTCACAAATCCATGGCTGGCATATTATTCATTTTACAAAGCAGCACCATGTTCACCTGAATCACTTCCAAATGTCTGTGGTTCCCTGTGTCGTTTCAGGCAGTGTACCACTTGTCATCGTGCTGCTACAGATGGCAATAGCTCTTGGGGGCTTTCCCACGAGACGTGGGCAGGGGACAAGTACAGGAGGTTTTCATGCCTGGGGACTTTCCTGTGGTTCCTGTGGCAGAGACACAGCGTGCTTCAGTCCCGGCCCTCTTGTGGGTTCTGTGAGCTATGGCAAATTGATTCCCCTGCCAATCTCTCAGATGGGATAAATGTTCTATTTCTTCCATCACTGGCCATTAATAGCTGATTAGGATGATCGAAGCTTTCCATGGGCAAGGTGACAGGATGCTGCAGGTTGATTGTGCTGCTTCTGCAGAGTTTAACAGGAGCTCATGTTTCTCCAGGAACATGGCTTTGTGCAGTTGCCCAATAGTCCTAGACCCCATCCAAAGCAAATGCACATAAATGTACAATATTTCTAAAGCAATTAGTGTACCTTTGTATTCCTGAAAAGAAAACCTTTTTTTATTTTTTGTGACTGAAGCTCCTCAGCTCTGTTCTTTTCCTTTCTCACTAATGATCTGCTCTCTTCTGATTCCCACTCGCTCTAACTGTAGGTGTTGCTACAATGGGTTGCAAACTTTGTGGTGTGCCAGGTGACAGGGTGTTTGTGTGCTGTCCTCTCTGTCTTGATCAGTTGTTGGGAGTACAAAGGGAGTCTGGCCTTTTGTTTGTAACACAGCACTGATCTGTGCTTGTGATATTCAGAGAGTCTCAGCCAAAAACCTTGATGAGTACAGAAGGTCCCTAACACGGGACACCTCCAGAAACACATGGTACAACAGGGCCAGTGTCCTTGATCTCTCTCTTCCAGCCTGGAAAACGGGATGATTTTTTAAAAATTACATTATGTTCAGATTATATCCTTAGCTCTCTGCCATGTGGTGTCTATAGGATGAAGAGGAGAAATTACAGACAACCACAGATCCTCATGCAAACCACTAATCTTTACAGCTCTTTGTCCAGACAGAGCAGCCTGACAGTGAGGCTGAGCTGGAGACCTTGCTGGGGAGTGTGTGCAAAAGGCAGTGCCCCTGCAGCAGCCCATTGCATGGGGACACCAACAGCTGCTGCCCAGAGTCCCCTTCCCCTGCAGTGACCCAGCAGGGGCTGGCAGCAATGTCCTGTGTCACGGTGACAGACTGGCTGTGCCATGGAGGGCCTGGAAGCTCTGACAGAAGTGAGAAGCTGGGACACCCCACTGCTGTGGGCCTCTGCCACACGTTTGTAGGAAATTGTTTGGTGGAACTTACTGTTTTGGAGGTGTAGAACAGGATCAAAGACATACCCAATGGAGACTCTCTGGCCCGGGCAGTTCTTTGACCTCCTGGATCTCTCCTTTCCCCATTCTCCTCTCTCTGTTATTTTCCCTTCTGTTTCTCCTCTGTGGTTTCTCCAAGAATGGATGTGTGGCTGATGTTTGTTCAGAAACTCTGCAAACCTCAATTTATTCCTCTTCTTAACCGAAACTAAAATAATTTTACTTTCACATCCTTTAAGAATTTAAACTTTTCATATAAAATTACATAATGCTGTTTTGTATTGCAATGGGGTTTTCTTCTTAGAGTATTTTGAGGGAGTTCAGATTGTTTGTGCAAGGCCCACATGTGCAAAGCTCTCTGTAGACTTTTTAGAGGTGTCTGTCTCCAACCAGTTGTCTGTCCTTCTGAAATCCAAGCCATTGAATACATAGACTGCAAATGTGCTGCAGACCATGCTGTGTGTGAGACTGAGACACTCAGAGTGGCATTTCTTTGTGATTTGATCCATCATTGAAATTCTCATTTCCCTGTGAGATAGAGCATGGATAGAAATTAAAGAATGAAGAGAAGTGACATGAATATCTGTATTGATTGCAGAAATTCATGACAGAATGACACTGATAATTCTGGTGATTTTTGAAGTTTTCTCCTTTGTGCACAGACTTCCCCCTTCCCAGCTGGTTGCTGGCAGCCTGCTCCTGTAGGATGTGATGCAAGGACTGGAAATTGATGCTTCTTTTCTTGACTCAGACACTCCAGTTCAAAACTTTGAGTCCTTTGACTATTGGAAAGGCCAAGATCAGCCACCCTAAAGCTCAGCCCACATGTTTGTTTATCTTGTGTGTTAGCAAAGCAGCCTGAGAGCTGTGGAGCCAGATGGCAATGATGGAATCTTTGTAAGGCTGTTTGAATTGTGGCAATTGCTGCTGCTTTTTGGTTTGTTGTTTTTTTGTTCTTTTTAAAATTTTTTTTAATTTCCTAAATCAGCATCCTTTTATCTTGCTCATTTCACGTTTGTTTTCTGCACATCTTGGGTTTGATGCCAGGGATTAAAAATGAGGGTTGATTCCTATATCAATGTTAAACTGCATAATCACCTCTATCATTATTTTGCTTCATCTGGAGCATTCACAATGTTTTGGGAACTTTGAGCGAAAGAAAACTTTATCATGTTTATGAACATTTGACTGAATTATTGATAATCAGAATCTCTGACTGAGGTTGCATCCTGTGTCTGCCTTTTCACAGTACATAATCTCCTAGCATATATTTTCACCATTTTTTTTAATACTTATAATTTCTTTGGTTTTCCATTCAATGAGAAAATAGCATGACAACCGATCTGTGGCAATAATCTGGGGGAATATAATATTCTCCAATAACCAACTGTAACTTTAATGTATTACCAGTAATTTCTGCTTCCTCTGGCGAGGATTAGAGAAACATAAGGTGCTTTAATAACAAACAGGGATCCACCCACATCTCTGATTTATGTTTATGACTCAGCAAAGAGCGTAAACTGAGACATGGGCACACAGTGATTCTATAAGTAGTTATAAATCAACCATTCACCAGGAGGGGGGGGAAAAAAAAGTGTGCTAGCAGCCTTCCATGTATGAGGAAGAGAGTGGGTTTGGGGTTGCAGATGGTAAAGTTTCCTCTCCAGGGAGTCAGTGAAGGGGTCAGCTGGGATTTGTCACAGAGAGATTTGAGGAGTTCTCATGAGTGCTCATGGAAATATTTACTTGTGCAGGACTGGTTGCATCACTCTCTATCAGAGCAGCCTCTGGATGAGCACTGCAAGTCCATCTGTTGGACACAAACCCACCCTCAACAGGTCAGCTGGATGGTGGGACAAACAACTTTGGAAATCAAAGTTGCAGATGCGAATTTGTAGCATATTCAGCTCGGACTGAATCTACAGATTATTCCCTTCCCTGACTGCAAGAAAGCCCCTGGCCCTGCTGTGTCAAAGACCCCCCCATGCAGCTGTGTTGGGTGGCACTGGAGCCCCCAGCCCTCCCCAGACTGATCTAGCCCAGGGCTGCTCCCAGCCAAGGCACAGTTCCCTTTGCCAGCTGCTGCTCCTGAATTTCCAGCTGAAGGCTGCACAGTGTTTGCAGTGCCCCTCTGAGTGACGGGTTTATCTTCCAGTCCATTTACTCACTTAATTATCCCAGAGAGAGCAAGAATTTGTTATAAATATGGCAACAGGCCCATCATTTTGACAACAGGAGCACACTCGTGTACAGCTTGTGGGAAAAGCCGACTTTCCCCAGCTTCTGTTCGCGTGAGGTTTCCCCCGTCAGGAGGAATCAGTAAATTAATAAACAATATCTGGTGACCTCAAAACATCATCTCCCACATGTGTAGCATCAGGACCTGCTTGGAGCTGTCCACATCTCAAGAGTTGTTCCTGTCCCACACCCATTTTAGTACACACTGGAAGAGCTCATATTTCCCTTAACTTCTCTGAGTTGCTTCAGTGGTGTCAAAGTTTTTCATTTGACAGCTCCTGCTGCTGTGTAAAGGAGAGGAGGTCTATGGACACTTCAGACCTAAATCGTTGAAGAGGAGGGAAGATTTTTCTACCTGTTACCAAACATTGTTGAGGCTGCTATTGTCAAGGAGATTCTACCAAAAATTGTTGGGTGAATAGAGTTTGTAAATGCTGGTTTTCATTGTAAATAATAACTTCCAGATTTAAGGATTGAAGCAAATGCCTGTTGTTCAAATTCTGGAGTCTCTCCTCTGAGAGCCTGTGCTACAATCATTCCTTGAGCAGCACATTATCCAAAATAGCAAAATTGTGGTGACCAAGGGAGGCAGAGAAATGTGTTGTCACTCCATCAGCATTCATTTATGCCAAGGCTCTGCAAAAACCATATGAGATTCTGCATTGTTTGGAGTTTATTTAAATTAATCACTATAATTACATTTTTGCTCTTTCTAAAAAGCCTCCTATAGAGATTGTCCAGCTAGAAAATAAAAGGAATTTTGGAAATAGTTATTTCAATAGCCTCTTTAAAGACATTCAGGAGCATCATGTTAAACACAGTGGGCACAGGGGGAAATAATTCTGCTGGGAGGTCGGACGGATGCCGAGCTCTGTTGATTTCCTCATTTTTCAAGGCTGGAGGCTTCTGCATGTGAATGAGTCCTTTGTTTTTTTCAAGGCTTCTGGTACAGAAATATATCTGCTGCAACAAGCACTGATTTCCCATCCTGGAAACAAAAGCTCTGATGGCAAGGGCAGAGCATGCTGCTCGGGTGGACAACTGCACACCACGCACAGCAGAGCAAAGAGGAAGGCAGCAGACACCCTCCTCAGAGCCAAAATCCTCTGGCTCCAAGCAAAACCTTGGAGCAGAAATGGGTGAGAACAAAGGTTCTTGCCCAGTACAGCAAGGTCAGCTGCAGACAGAACACAAGGGGAACAGCAGCTCTGGCATGGGCATTTTCTTATTCTCATGTCTGGAAAAGACCTAAAGTGAATCAGCTACACTCTTTCAGAATGCTTTTTAAGCATTTCTTAAATTTGACACACTTTAAAGAAAATTTATACCTGTATTTACCTAATTCTTTCCACTTAGCATGAATTAATCCTACAAACCATGTTGGATGTTCCCTGCCTGCCTGTCCCATCTATGTCTTAAGAACCCTTCAAGACAAAATACAGGTCTTATAAACTCCATCCCTGATATTTTCAGTTGTTCCTGATTAAAATGGCTCTGTGCAATATGCTTGTATTCTGTATTGCACGATTTTCATTGTTTTCTGAATTCTGAAAGGAGAAATAAGCTCCTTCATTTGTTTTCAGGAATCAAGGTAATTCATTTGTGTTGTTTCAGAAGATTGGTGGATTGATCTGTGTTTCTGTTGTGACTACTCCTGTGAAGTTGAAGAGTTTCATTTATTTCCCAAGACTCAGTTTGGGTTTTTAGCCAGAGGTTCAGATGTTATACTGCTTTCATGTTGACTTAAAGAACCTTCAGAGCACCTAGAGTTAATTCTGCACATCCTTATGCTAACAAACCCCGAATAAAATATTGTTATCTGTAGGGAAAACGGAAATGAATACCTTCTTAAAATAATGATCTTATTACTACTTATCTTGTTACACTGTGGTGAGGTTCCCCTTGTTAAGCCACCTGCATTTTGAGAGGTTTATAGACAAAAGCAGCATTATTAATTAATGCGACTGTGCAAGCTTTCTGCAAGCTATTATAATATTTTAATGTTATGGCTACTATTGTTATCAGATAGGCTGTTTGGGAGTTTGGAAAACGTGCTGGCATCTTTTTGTTGCACTGGTTATCCTTCAGTGCCTTTCTTCAGATTATAAATGCAGCTGTTTCTATTAAATTCTGGATGGAAATCAAGATCCCATAAAACCTATCAGCAAGTTATTTTAGCCTCAAATCAGTATTGCTTAAATTATACAGGGAGGGAAATGGAAGTCTGGTGAAGGTGTTCCTATTGACAGCAGATGGGGATTTTTTTGTGCTTGAATGTGACTTTGAGCTGAAGGTCACCCAGGCAGAGAGACAGGGTCAGGACATCCTTTGGCCACCTTTATCTCGTTCCTGAGTGCCTGAATTTCCTTTCTAGGGAACCTGGCACCAAGAGTCATTGCCTGCTCTCCTGGAAAAGGGTGGTTTGAGGCAAAAAGGAATCCATCCTAGAAGGATGTTTCATCGCTCACCATGAGGAAAATGCAAACCTCCTGGGCTCTGTTTTTTGCACTGTTACTCTATGTTCTGTCCTGTAAGAGGCCACCAAGTTTCAGGCATCAGCACAACTCCTCTCTGATGCAAAGCTGTAAGAGTACAGCTCTGAGACCCACTCTGGCATTTATGTGGGTGTTTCAACATTTTGTCACTCTAGAAGTCACAGTGACATCCATAAAACTGTCTAGGAAGATATTCAAGATCCCAAACTTTTTATTTGCAGAGATTAAACAAAAGCCTGAGGATATAAAGAGTGGTGTTATCCATGCATCCTGGGTCCTGTGGCCAACAGGGAACACTTCTGTGCTCCTGCAGATTTTGCAGGCTTGTTCATGTCCCGTTTCAGCTGTCCCACTCTGCAGTGTGCTCATCTATCCAACTGGTCCTTATGCAGGAGCAGTTCTTTACCTTTAAACATTGGCCACCTCTCTTTGGTATTCTTCCAGTTTAAGCACACACCTTTGGACATGAGGAGAGGGCGCCAGGGCAAGGGACCCTACACCCAACCAGGACACAGGGCATCTGAGTCTTTTCTAATTCTGCCACAAACACCCCTTTTTCCTTTCTATTTCCTCTCTGCTATCGACCCCTGGCATGTATCAAGGCTGGAAACAGCAAGGAAAAAATATCTGGGTCTGGACATTGGATTTCAGCTTCTGGCATAAATGGCCTCAAGTTTGGTTTGGAACTTCAGGGGGGAATGGGTGAATTTTCTCTCATTTCTGAGGTGACTATGGCTCTGTGTTCACCACAGTTCTTCAAAAATTTCCAAACCCCAAGTTGTTCCTATGAGCTGGGTTTTAGTTCTACCTTTATTTTTCTCTTCCTTTGTTTTCGAGCAAAACTGCTTAAGGTCAAATAAGCTCCAGCCTCTCTAGAACTGCCATGAAACAGCTTCTGAAATGGTACAGGCTAAGATAGCCCCCTAATTTCAGAAGCATGCCCTGTCTGATGGTTCTGGTAAGTACAGATTCTTTCACATTAAGTGCAGTGGTGAAAAGCTTCATCCATTAACAGTGGCCAGGAAAAATCAATGAGAAAGGTGTAGGGGGGGGTTCTTTTTTTTAATCCTTCGGGGTCTCTCATTTATGGCTCTGAAATTCCTCCTTTCAAGGCACATTTGCAGGACCTCTTTGTTACCCTAATGAGCCAGGCTCTGGAGAGTGATCGGTCCAACCCCTGCACCCAGGGGTGAGAGCCCAGGTTGGGAAGCGATGGATCACAGGCAGAGAGGACTTTCAGCCCTTTCTCTAGAGGAGTTTGCAACCTCCTGATTCACAGGTTCCTTTGAGTTCCTGCCAAGAGGAGTTGAAGGGGAAAGCCGGGGTTTAGGGATAGGTGGGGATTGCCCTTAGAGACCCGATCCAGGAGCGCCGGGGGCAGAGCGGGGTCGGGGGATGCGGTTCCCAGCTGTTGAGCTCCAGCTGGGAGCAGGGGAAGGAGCTGGGTGGAAGCGCCTGGCGTGTGCGTGTGCGTGTGCGTTGTGTGTGGCGGGGGAGGGATGTGGATGAGGAGCGGGCTCTCTTTCTTTCTCTCGGGGCTCAGTTAATCCTGCTGCCAGGCGCTGCTCAGCGGCAGTCTCAGCGCTGGATTCGGAGCGGGGGAGACGCGCATCCCGAAGGCGCAGCGGAGGGGAGGCGAGAGAGGCAGCTAAAGAGAGCAGAGCGGGGGAAAAATCAAATCTATGCTTGGAACTGGGCTTCTTTTTCGCCAATGCAAAAGGGAATATGCAGCACATTTTTGCCTTCTTCTGCACCAGTTTCCTAGGGGCGGTGTTAGGGGCCAATTTCCCCAACAATATCCAGATAGGTGAGTGCGGGGCTGGGGGTGATGGTCCCTGATGCGTGGGTAGGGGTGGAGAGGGGGTGGTGGGGGAAAACTGACCCGTTGGTGTGCTTGCAAAGGCACAATGTGTGTGTGTGTGTGAGAGAGAGCGAGGGGCTGAACTGCGAGGGCTTGGATGTGTGCGCTGCTAGAGCTTTGCCGGAGCAGAGATGGATCAATTTGGCTTTGGGGGAGGGGTAGATTGGCAATAAATGCCTGCACACACACACACACCAACACAGAGGGAGAAAAGTGCCTCCGAAATGGAGGAAGTATGAAAAAAATGTCTGTTTCTTGCCCTGAGAAATGCCCGGGCTGCCATTGTGTGTTGCTGCATTTGCAAAATCGGCGTTTGCATGTTACATTTTTGTGAGGATGCTCTCATCTGTAGGTAACTGGGACGGGAGGTAACAAACAGACGCTCTCTGTTGTTATTGCTAAAGAATAAGGGCAAAGCTATTGGAAGAAGATCTTGCATCGAAGTCTCTTTCCATTTCATGCCACTTGCTTCCCCTGCACACCAGCAGTGCCTGTTTGATTCCTTCCTCCCTTCCTGTAACTTCTCAGTGCTCCTCTCCCTCCTTCCCTGGGTTTACTATTACTCTTCTCCCAATGATCGTTATTGGTGATCGTTTGCAACCTAGCCCCAAATTCCCTTCCCTTGCGTGCCGGTTTTCTTTCCCGCCTCCCTTCTCTTTACAATGCCAATCAATTGCTAATCCACCAAGTTCAGGGAACTCCTGCCCTAGTCCAGCTGCACAATCAATGCTTTTATCGCCGTTGATGCTGCATCCTCGTCTCCCTCCCTTCCTGTCTTCCCTTTACCCCAAATTTGTACAAAATCCCAGATTTTTTTGCCTTTCGACAAATGCAACTTGGCTACGAGCATCTGATTCCTCCGATATCCATGATTAGGCTGCGGGGTGGGAGGAACGGGGGAGGTGGGGGGATATTGGTGCACAAATAGCCCTTTTCACACAAGGAGATGCCCCCTCTACTAAAGATGTGCAAAGTGACGTGGATGGCAGGTCCTTGCCTATTTGTTTCTTCCTCAAGTCATCTTGGGCATTGATACTTTCTGCAGCTTTATTTTAATTCTCCCTTGTTGCTAAGTGCTTTGTTTCCCTCCTGCTGAAATGCCAATAGCAGCGCTCTCTTTAAATGCATATGGATTACAAGACAGGGTGAATTTAATAGCATCTTTCTGGAGGCTGTGAAGGGATCTGCTGCAAGCCAAGGCTCCTGCTGGGGGAGCAGCAGGAAACTTTTCCTAGGGCTGGGTTATCGCTGCACTTTGTTGCAGATCCATGGGGGAAGAGAGGCTCTGAGCTTAGGTCCACCCCGGTCCCAGCTCCTACCCTGTTCGTATCATGCTGTGGTTCTGGATTTATCTGTACTTCTGTATAGATTGATTCCTTCGAGGGTTAAGCTTTAAGTTTTCTGCCCAGTTTGAGTTTGGTCGCTTCACCTGTTAAATTCAGGGGTTTCCTGTGCAACAAACCTCCAGCAGCAGCAGCTGTTTGGTCACAGTCCCATGTCACTCTGGCTGCCACAGCACTGTCCCCTGCTGGGCCAGCTCAGCCAGGCTGCCCCGTACCCCCGAGTCCCACAGTGTGGGGGGACCCTCCTGTGGCAAAGCTCTCCTCCCAGTCAGCAGGGCTTCAACTGAGCCTCATTAAAAGCGAGGAGAGGAAGGAAGAGTCTCGTTCTTCCTTTACTGAGGTAATACTGACAGCGTTCCCATTCCTTGTGCTTGGAGTTACGGGGGGTGAGGAGATGGAGCTGCACCCCATGGATTATCCCCATCCTGCAGCTGCTTGGCCTAGGGATGCATCAGGGCTCCTATATGTGATCCAGGTTACATAACAGACACATCGGAAAGGTTTTCTGCTCCCAACCTGTCCTCAGTGGGCACAGAACCCATGGGTCTCTCGTTCTGGGGGATTTCTGAGTTTAGAGGCACTCTAAACTCAGGGCTGTGGAGCTGTAGGTTCTGCTCTCAGGAATATTTTACACTGATGATGTTTCTAACACGAATGTTCTTAAGACCTTTCTTCTTATTGTTCTGTTTTTCTCCCCAGGGGGGTTATTTCCTAATCAACAGTCCCAGGAACATGCAGCTTTTAGGTTTGCGTTGTCTCAGCTCACAGAACCCCCTAAGCTCCTTCCCCAGATCGACATTGTGAACATCAGTGACAGCTTTGAAATGACATACACCTGTGAGTACCAGGCTCTGCCTTCTTCGGGGTCTTTATTCCTGACTTGGGTTTGTTTGCTGTCTGTAATGTGGGACCTCTTGCTCCAAATGTGCAACTCACCTTTGGGGTCCAAGCAGGAAAACCCCAAACGTATGGACAAAGGGATTCTGGGTCGTTTTGGTTTGTGTTAAGCTATAGGGGTGAGGTAGTGCTGCAGTTATCCAGCATGTCTTGTGTTTCCCCTTCCATTGCATCTGAAGTGGTATAAACGCCCCAACATTTCATTTCCTCTTGTTTCTCTCACCTCTGCCCAACTCATTATGTTGAGGTTTCATCCCCATATTTCCCATGGCTGTGATGCACAACAAAGACACCCCTTTCCACCCACAGAGTGCACAGAAGTCTCTGTTTAGTGTGAACAGCTTCTTCCTCAGCCCCAGTTTAACCATCTGTCCTTGTAATTTAAGAAATACCTAGCAGAAACCAGCAGCCTGGTGCAAGTGGAGTCTAAATACACAATAAGGGCATGCCTAATAATGACAGAGAGGTAAGAGAGTTCTAGTTTCAAGCAATCCATTCACTGGCTCTAAAAACAGATATTAAAGAATGAGTTTGCACCACAGAGTTGATCTCAGGGTGTATCTGCTAAAGCACAGCACATTGGCTGCACTGTTCTCATTAGATGATATTATTGGGAAAAAAACCTGCCCTGCTAGGTAAAGCCAAGGTTAGCAGCCACAAACAAGACCAGGAGGAGGAAACCAAATGAAAACTAAAGCCATGACACAGCCCTGTGGTTGCTGTGGCAGCCTTTGCTCTCCTTGGAGCACAGGGTGCAGTGCAGTGGGTGAGGGCTTGCGCCAGCAGGGTGTGATGCACAAAGAATTCTTTGGTTTGACCTGGAGTCAGACACTGCTGCTGACACTCTTGGAGCCTGTGTGTGTTTGGGGGCTGTCAGGAGAGGCTGGAGGAAGGCTTCCCTTCATAGAGCCTGTTGGATTGTTGTTGGCTGGCGTCTGTAGTGTCCCCTTGAGTCATTGAAACAACCCCCCTGCAGTTTAGTTGTGTGGGGTAGAGGAGAACACAAACTGTTCTCTCTGCTCAGAAATGCACAGAAGGGATCTCCTGGAAGAAAGAGCCAGGAGGAGAATTAATGAGGGTTTTTGAAGGAAAAAAAAAAAAAAAAAAAAAAAAAAAAAAAAAAAAAAAAAAAAAAAGTTGTGATATTTTCTGTTGGAGGGTTTGCAAATAGAAGATTTCAGGAATTTCTTTCCCAGTATGATACAGGAGAGAGAAATAACAGTTTGGCCACACTTTCTTTGCAGTATCTACTGGCATATCTAAAGATTTTCTATTTTCCTTAATATCCTTCTATTTGCCAACTACAAGGTTTCCATCAAGGAAGAGCAACTATTTCAGCTCTGTCCAATGGCATTTTCTTGGCAGGAAAACCAGACAAATAGAAGAAAAAAGCCAGACCTTGTATCTATCAAGGGAAAACGTCACCCACCTGGGGTAGAGTTGCTGACTGTGACTGGGGATGAGCTATTTCAGAGCTGATAGCAGGAAGAAAGCAGAAACTGCAAGAATATCAAATAAAATTCTCCAAATAAATTCTCCATCTGCAAATGGCTTCCCCTCCCTCTCCATGCCTGCCACTAATGGTTTTGTTTACAGCTTTGATGGCAAGACCATGACACCAGTTATGCTTCAGAAATCTGTCATTAGTACTGCGGGGGCAGGGGTGGTCTCACAAAAGCTGAATGGAAGCAAGGCAGCCTCCCAAAGGATGTTATATTTGAGCTCTATGTAGGGCACATTGTCCTAGATCAGACCAGCAGAGCACTCTGCACAGTCCAACTTCACTTGTCCTCGTTTTGCTTTTCTTATAATTAAAAACTTCCCAAGTTCCTCCAGACTATGGAAGATAGCATTTGTTTTGTAAGCACAAAAGATGTTCTTCCATGTACCCCAGGGGTGAAAAGAAAACCCCAAACTAAAGAAAACCGACCATTAGGAGACCTGATTTTAGTACTCTAGAGCTGAAGTGAAACTTTTTGTCAGGAATTAGCACATTCTTCATCTTCCAGCTAATTCCTTGCCTGTCTGCCAAGACTAGATATCAGCAGAAAGATCTGTTTGTTTAGAGAGAATAAAAATCCTGCCCACACAGTGGTCCTTATCTTCTGAGAAAAGACTGGCCATGCTACCAGTTAAAAGTACCAGGTTTTGTTCCCATGGAGATGGAGAACACAGCATTTCCTTGCCATTGGCATTACCTGCTTCTGTGACGGTTCAGTCAAGGGTGTTTGGACCCTGTGAATGTGTTGCTTCACCTGTCTGGGTCTCCAACAGGACATCTGGGCAAGATGGTCCCAGCTCCACTGTAAATCCTGCTTGGTGCTGGGATGCAGCCTTGTGTGCTAAATGCAGTCCTTATGGCAAGTGTGTGAAGCAGCATCATTCCAAACACGGAACAGATATTGAGAGTCAGCAGTGACAGCAGAAGCAAAGCCCTCCTTGGGCAGCCTGTGGGGTGGTGATGAAGTGGAGGGATGAAGCACAGCACAGTGACAGCAGCCTGGTGAGGAAATCGAGCAAAATGTACCTCAGCATCAGCTGTGACCCCCTTCACCCCTGCCTGACACGGAGCTGCTCGCTGGTGAGGATGAGTGAGCTGTGGGGTGGCAGTGGGGGAAGTGACACTGCCAGCCCAGCAGCCAGGTGACAGCGATGCCCTGGCTGTGAGTTGGTGACAGTAACACCCAGCCCTGTAAGAAACCTGGAGAATACCCAGAGGCTGCTGTGGGCTGTCACTGCGACAGCCCAGCAAGAACTTTCTCATTTCTGGTGCTTTCAGATGTGGCCTTTTTATCATTATGCAGTGTCTGTGAAGAGCTCAGTGCAGGTCCTGTGGTCCCTGTGCACAGCACGTCAGGAGATGATGATTTTAAGCAAGCCATAATCACTAAGAAAGCAAGAAGAGGTTGTAGATACGTGTGGTGACTTCCTGCTTCATGTGCGGGGTTGGTGCTAATGTTGTTGCATCACTGAGGCACGGGCACATTTCAATAACTGAAATATCTTCCTGAATTCATTCCATCCCACAGAATAGCTGGTAATGAACACACTCCGTGATTGCAGCTGGGTGCCTGATGGGGCTTACCCGTATGAAAGTACACACCTGCCACTCTGAGGGTACTTAACTAAAGGTTAGGAGGCTTTATAATGTTGTGCTGTTCCTTCAAAGGCCAAGGAAATTGTTTAGGGGAGGAGGGTGAATTGAGAGTTATTCCTTCAGCAGAATTACACAGCAGTGCCAGGTGACTATAAAGGGTAAAATGATGATGTGGCATAGCTGAAATGTTTACCTGGTGATGTAGCAGAGCAAAAACCTGTCTGGACATCTTTAAAGACGTCTTCAGAGGTTCTGTCTCCATCCATGTTTGGAAAGGAGCTTTATGGCCTCCACACAGTGTCTAGCAAACCCTACCATGCTGTTTTTTGCCGTGTCTGACTGCTCCCAGGGCAGGCCCAGCACAGCAGAGTTGATGCTGCAGGTCAGGGTGGAGAGGGGTGGGAAGGGGCAGCTCTGTGCCAGATGCGAGGGCACACAAACTTTGCAGCTTGAGAGAGATCTGCAAACTCCTGTCCCTGGAAGGTCCACAGTGGATGGGAGCACTGTGTGCTGTTGACAGCAAAGGGATGAGAGGTTTCTTGCTTGAGTCAACCTGTGCTGGGAATAGTTTCCTCCTATTCTTCATCTCAGCCTCCAACTGTGCACAGTGTAATGCACATTCCCGTCCTGTGCAGAGCCCAGCTCCTCAGGGAATATGAGTTGTTTCAGCCACAGCTCCATAGCTTTATTTAATTTGTGGTGCAGAGATTCCTGCTTTCAGCCTTTGGCTGAGGTCCCCAGGTGAGCCTGGCAGCACCAGGCAGGCGTGGAGGCTGCTCTGGCTGTCCTGAGAAGGGGATGGCTCAGCCTGTGCCCTGTGAGCAGGGCTCACACAAGGTGAGTCACCAGCTTGGTAAATCTGCCCCTGCAAAACTCAGGGCGCTTTGCAGAGATGACCAGTGACTAAAATAACCCCTGTCTGTCACTGAGCCCTGCTGCTTTGCTCAGGCAGCCACCAGATTTTATGTGCTTGGGTGGTGGGCTGCTGGCAAGGGGCATTCAGGGGTCTGCACAGGATAGCAACAGGATTTTGCAGCTGCAAGAAAACTCGTGAAGAGGCAGAAAAATAATGAATTATTTATCCCTCTCCTTCCCTGTATGCACAGATACAGTTACTGTGGGGTACTTATACCAAGTATTTGCTGTGGGTGCTGCTAGAATATCAACAGTTGAATCTGTTCTGCAAATTAGAAAATGAACATGTAGTTTGGATTCTGTTCATATTTTATTGAGGCCTCCAAGCACCAATTAGAGAGGGATTTGTAGTGATCACTCACTCTGTGCTTATGTTCTTATCAATAGCAGCAAGCTTACATCCAGATCAGCTATGAAGTCTTTCTTTTTCTTCTTTTCCTTGGATACTTACATATATAGATAGAGTATTTATAGAAATTGCTCTTTATCTCCTAAATTACCTCTCAGAGATAGGAAGGAATAGTCAAGCATTGAGTGTTCTCAAATGAGGATCTAAATTTGGTTTAATTAAACTATTATTACATGTTGAATTTAAAGGAAGTTTCTTTGTTGACAAACATACGATGGTCGCCATTTCTTGTAAAGGTGTTGCTGTAATTATTCCAGCAGTAATCAATTAGAATGCAATTTTTATAATTAAACTTCCACAGTCTAAATAAGCCTAGCTCTGTAATAGTTGTGGAGTTGTTAGGCTTGTTTTTATTTTCACAGTGTCAGAAATCTCATGTAAGTTCTTTGGGATTTTTTTTTCCCTGCAGAGTTCAGAATGCTTGCTATGACTATTTAATGTGAATTAAGCCAACAGAAACATGGATTTAATGATCAGATGCAGTCTGATTAATGCAACACAGGTACTACAAAGAGATACATCTCCCTGGATTATGTAACAGGGAAAAAGATGTGATGCAGACAGATGAATCACTGAGCATCAACTCACGTTAGATCAACCTGAGGTTAAAGTTGCTCAGTTTCGGGCAGGGATGGGCTGTAGCTTTCTAGTAAGTGTGTGTTTGTTCAGTGAGATGCCAGCAGTTTGGAGTGTGCTGATGGGTGGAATCCTGCCAAACAGGAGGGAGCAGGTCCTGGAGGTGACACCAGCCCCTGTGTCCCAACAGGCCCCCCGGGGTGGGTGCTGGGAGCTCAGCGGTCACAGTCACCACTGAAGAAGGCAGGAGCTTGTCCCATATTATTTCCCCAAGAAGGAAAAGCATCTAGAATGTGATTGCTGAGCCATTTCCTCAGCTATAGCTGCCAGGACAAGGCAGGCTGTCTGTCTGCCTCCAGAGATCTGGGCATGGAGGGTTTTGGGTAAATGAGGACTGACACCATCAGCAGGGACACTGATGGGGCTCCCCTTGTCTCAGCCCTGAAGGGCTGGCACCACTCATCAGGAAAAGGGTTCCCCAGTCTGGTGTGTCCATCTCTTCAAAGGCCATGGGGACACTGATTCCTTGCATGACTGTTTTTTGTGTAATTAATTTTTTTTAATCTTGGGTGGTGGGAGAGTTGCCTGGGGAAAAAAGCAGATATGACGCCATAAGGAAAAATCAGAGGGAGGAATAAGGGGAATTTCACACCTGCAAATCTATCTGCTCATCTGGAAAGGATCCCAGCATTGGTGACAAGCAGAAAAGAGTGAAGAAGTAAAATTTGGGCTCTGCAGTAGGCAGAGGAAAGGTTTGAGAAAGAGTGAGCAGCAGAGGCCAGACCTGTCTATTGTGTGACAGTCACAGTTTCCACTCACAGCTTATCTTTTCTTCTCTAAAAAGAAAGCCTTTTCATGTGATAGGGATTCTACTAGGCCAGAAGCAGACAGGCTTTTTTTTTTTGGTGTTATTAGCAAGGTGAGAGTGGAAATCTCCATGTGACTGCAAGGAAGGCAGCGTGGGGAAGCGTGCTGCTCATCTCCAAAACTGGTGGGAATTTTAGACATATACATTTACATTTCCCTTAATAGGGTTAGGGCCCCAAAGGCAGCAGCTCTCTGCCACCAGAAATGGGAAAGGTCCCAGTTAGCTTCAGTAACACATGGAGCTCAGAGCAAACACAAAATCAACATTCTCCTGAAAGAGGCAATAAGTCAGGGAGACTTTAATATTCTGAAGATCCAAATTCTCCAGAGTGCAGTATTAACATGAGTCTGAAGACAAAGATGCATTTATTTCAACTGCATTCCTTTAAAGAGAGGTTTTATTTCTCTTACTTTAGTTGTGTAGAAATGAAACAGGGCACTGTTTTTCCCAGTGAAAAGTTCCATGTGAAATCCTTTGGTGACACCTGAGGAAGCCAGGGATTAGGCAAGGTGCAGGAGGGGGGCCAAACCAAGCCATTTGCAATCCACCATCATTCCAGAAAAAATGTTTCAAAATGGTAGTGAATTTTTGAGGCAATGACAGTGTGGTATCCAGCAGAAACTGCTCCCTGCTCACCTGCTGGAGTGATCCCTCATTAGCTTAACCAGTAAGGAGTCTCCTGCTGATTTTCTCCCACTGCCCTTTTAGCAGCCACCCACTTGTCCCCTCTGGGGCACTCCTAAAAAAACCACCCCCAACAAAACAACACAAACCCACAAAATCTTCCTGAAATGTTGATTCCTTTTATTAATGTAGATCAGTTATTTTCCCTACTGTCTGCAAACCAAACCCTGCCAATCCTCACCCAGCGTTGCAGTTCAGATGTGCTTATGCTTCTCCTGACTGAGTGACCCCTTGAGGAAGCAGCAGTGAGAGGCAATGAAGAAGTGAGTGACAGCTAAAAATTGCCATATCTTGGCAATAAGAGGGTCTTTTCATTCTTTGATTTTATTTGTTTTTGACAGACTGGAGGAGTGCAAAAGAAAACAACTGATGTCTAAGATTGACTTGTACTGATGGCAGGATTCTCATGTGGATGTGGCATATGTGTCTGCATTTTTCTACATGCTATAGGAGCCTTGGCTCCTGTTTTGTAAGTGAGATCCTGGCACGGTGCTAATGGACATGAAGTAGGAGAGAGATGAAAGGTTGAGGACTGGAGGGTCAGTGGAGAGAAACAGAAACCTCTGTAAGTAATCTGGATGCAGAATGTGGAAGAATCTCACCAGAAATCAAGGGCTATTACTCAACTCCCTGCCCTCCCAAACACTTTGCTTTGATCTTTGCTAGCAGTGAGCTTCAAGAAGCAAAAAAAAAATCACATCAATGATTACACAGATGCAGACATGGTTTTTCTCCTGCTGGCCTGCCAACATCCCCTGGATACCCTGAGCCTTGTTGGCTTTCCTTCCACGCAGCACCCACACCCCACTCAGTGCCATCCAATAGGAGAACAGCACTGCTATTCTGGCAGGTAAAGGGCAGAAAAAAATACCAACAGAGAGCACACAGGGAGAGAGGATGAGAAAACCTTGGAGTAGGAGACATGACGTGGGAAAGGGACAAGGCAGCAGCTCTGGGCTGTGGATGAGCAATAAGGTGGAGTTTTCCCTTGTCTCTCTTTTCAGCCCTTAGCTAAGCAAGGGAAGGTTTTTCTTTCTGAGGGCTCTGCTTCCTTCTGCTCAAATCTGAACTGGAGTTAATTGTGCCTCCCATTTGGTCAGAACCACAGCCCAGGTTCCTCTTGTGCTCCACCTTCACACAGGTGACATACCATGGTCATGGGTTAGGAGTGTTTGGCCAGGGAAAAGGGAGACAAATGCTGAGATGCAGACTGAAGTGGGGTGAGCTGGAAAGGTGTGGCAGGGTGAGCACCCCGTTGGTGCCCAGCAGAGACCCAGGGCAGCAGGGAAATGGGGGCAGGTCTGAGCCACCTCTCTGTGCCCGCAAGGGCTGAGCAGCCAGCGGAGCCGCAGCAGAGAAAGAGGCCTGGCCTGCAGGGAGTTCAGGAGAAATGTCTTTGTGCAGAAGGTGATTAATGTCTTTAATGAACTACCAAGGAAGTAATAGAAAGCCAAACCACGCAGGGCAGCAGTGGGGGAAGGGGTGAGGAGAGGCTCTGTAGCAGGCGAGGAGGGGTCAGGGAGCGGTGCAGCCCGGGCAGCAATGCTGCTCCCAGCTCACTGTCCCAGAAAAACAGGTGGGCACAGCAGCTCTCCCCAGCCTGTCCCCAGCAAAGGCAGATCTGAGTGCTTTTCACAGATTTAATCAGAATAATTCAGTCTTCCAGCCTGTCTTCATTCTGGGGTCTCCTGCTCAGCTCATTATGGCTGTGCCAAAACCCACTGTCTGCAGCTTCAGGGTGTGGGGATGGCAGTCTGGGAGTCCCCGTGCTCCTGTCCTGTGGGACAGCAAAGGCAGAGGCTGTGGGGAGAGTGGACCCTCTCCTCCACTGTCAGGGAGCAGATCTCCTCAGGTTCCAGGAGCCTGGGACCTGGATTAGCCTTGGCTGACAGGCATTAAGAATCATCATTTGTTTGGGAACCTGCAAGAAATGTGTGGTTGAAGTCAGGCAGATGTCTAACATTGAGTCATCTATATCATAACATCCTCCACCTTAGCAGCCTTGTGTGCCAGACTCTCAGAGACCACGGGGGGAGCAGATGCCAGCACCTCTCCTGAACCCACAGAGCCCCGAGCAGTCCCAGGGCTTGCAGGATGTCACCCATCCGCAGACTGGAAAATCAGCAGCTCTTTCTGCTCCCAGACATTCCCATGTCTGTGTGCTGATGCTCTGAGGGCAGCAAATTCACTGCATAGCCCTCAGGTGGGACGTGGGACAGCACCTGCATTTCCATCCCTGCTTCCAGAGCAGCCACACAACTTCAGAGATGAGCCCTTCCCTAAAAAGCCCATTCCTTTTCTTGTTGTGGAGAAACAAGCATTGCTTGGGGAAACAAGCAGGCTTGTTCTGTCAAAGAGGAAACTCTCATTCAAGCATCATCACAGTTTTAGTGGGGCTTAGCAGTCACACTGCATTGGAAGTACCAACACTTAGCATCTCAGTGACCATTCTCAAACTTCTCTTCTTTGTTTGAGAATATTTTGCCCATCAAAGCTTGTTCTCGAGTCCTCACATGTGCCCACATGCCCCCTAATTGAACTTTTCCTTCCTCTATGAAGTACCAGGTAAAGCAACAGAATTATGTTGATCTTGGCTTAGTTTGCCATGAGATTTTGGGAGGCAGGTGAGAGGAATCCTGTCCCAAAGCATCCGCAGCTGCATTATGCTCTTCTGCTAATTCCTCAATACTCTGCTGAAGGTGACATCTCAGCACTATCAAACATTTTGCTGCTCTCCCTGCAAGCAGCCTGTAAAGGCTTTGATAAAAGCAGGCATCACATTGCAAACAGGCTCTTCGCAGTTGTGCTATTCTGATGTATTGCTGAGAAGTGAAGAAAACATATGTTCATGGCACAGAAACTGCTCTGCTCAGGTTCTCCTTCTGTATTTTGGTACCGCACTGCAGTGGCCCCCCAAGGGCAGGGGCCCAGCGTTGTCCTGTGATGTGATTTTATCCTCTTGGCCTCTTCTGTTCCTCGCTTTTCATGGGCTTGCTGCTGGCAGGAGTGTTTGCAGAGCCCTAACAGCTGTGCCTGGGTTTGCTTTTGCAGTCTTTATGCTGATCTCTTTCTCCCTCTTCCCATTTATCCACTCCTGGCTGAGAGTGCCTGTCCCTAGAACTGGGCTCTGGGCGAGTCATGGGGTTGGTATCAGCAGGGGAGGAATGCCTTCAGATGCTGTGACATTTCCAAAACAGCACCCAGGGATTTGTCTGAGCAACCCCCACTAGCTCAAATGGGAAGGCCACAGTTAAGCCTTGTGTAGCACTGGAACAAACTATCTTGTGGGAAAGGAAAAAACCCCATTGCTCGGTCTGTAAAAAAAAAATTAAATTCTACAGTGGCATCCTATGGCAGCTGAGATAAGTCAGACACAGAGCTCTAGATCAAAACACACCTGAAAATCTTGGGGCATTCTGAGTCCCATCCCAATCCGTCATGAGTTCTAATTGCCATTTGGCAGCAATCTCAGAGGAGTCGGAGAGCATTGTGTGTTCAGGTTTCCTGTTTCAAGCCTGTCTCAGGACAGAAAGTAAAAGTGTGAATCCAAACTAGCAAGATGAGCAGAACAACTTTAAAAACAAACAGGGAAAGAAAAAAAAAAAAAAAAAAGCCATCCCCAGGGCTGTGGAGTGAAATCTAGAGCAGTGTTGTGGAGGCTGGTTTTGGAGGGAATTGGGGCCAAGACAGTCAGGTACAGCAGCATGCTGCAGTGGGACCACAGGAGGCTTTGGAGAAGGTGTGTTTGTCTCTTCCAAGGTGTGTTTGTCTCTTCCAAGGTGTGTTTGTCTCTTCCAAGGTGTGTTTGTCTCTTCCGAGGTGTGTTTGTCTCTTCCGAGGTGTGTTGTCTCAGCTGTGCAGAGGAATGAGGTGTGTGGCTGCAGGACAAGAGGTGCCTGTGCCATTGGATGGTTCACACCCAGAGCACACGAGGTGCTGCAGAGGTGCAGCACACAGGGGTGAGGTTTTTTCCCCTAGCTATCCTTGCCTGCAGGCAATACAGCAAATTCTTCACTTTCAACAACAGCAAATTTACATTAGAAAAAAGCCTTGTCCGAGGAAAATTGCACTCGACAGCCTCCCTTTAGCCACTGGAGAGCAGCAAGCAGACAGGCGCAGGAGGCTCGTTCCCGTCCCTTGCTGTCTGGTGTTCTGTGGTTTTGGCACTGGGAAAGTGGGAAGCATCTGTGAGCCTTTTGGATCACAAATGAATCTGGGAGCCTGCTGCTTCTAACAACTCATTTATTATCAGGGAGCAGAGAGTTTCTTCTGAGCCTGTGCAATCTATCATTTCTTAAGGATGCTGTTTGAGACTGAAAGAATTTGCTTTAAGAGTCGCACCTGGAACCCAGTAATGAGTCCATTTTTGAGAATAATTCTCCTTTCTCACTTCCTCACTAAGATTTCTTTTTCCCAGCTTCAGGAAGAAAGGAGAAGGATGTTCAGCAGCAGAGCACTCTTTGCTCTGAGAAGTCCAAGAGCATCCCTGCTCTGAAAAATTCCTTGGGAGATGCTTCTCTCCTACTTCTCCTTTGCCTCTCTGTCCATGAGAATAGAGTATTTTGTCCAAAATACTGATGTAGGGAAGGTGAAGAGGCTGTTCCAGCCTCCTTGCATGGAACCCATCTCTGCAACTCCAGGCAGGCTAAGTCTGCCATGCACAATATCCCACCCACAGGCAGCACCTGCTGCTGCCTGGCCTGGATTTCGTGCTGCTTCAGCACAGAGCTGCTTCCTCTGCCATGTCTACCCGTTTGTTTCCCCAAAGTCTGGTGCTGCACAGTGGGCTGTGGGGACACCCTGGAGCCCCAAACAAGTCCCTGCAGCCAGAGACCTTCAGTCCAAGCAGCTCTCCAAAGGGGAATTCTCCCTGATGCTTTGGGGGAGTGCCATGGTGTTGTCTGTGCAGATGTTGAGTGGCCTGATGTGGGCACCTCAAACCCAACCCTCCTTTCCTACAGACAGCAGTGATGTAATGAAAGGCCTTTAAATTCTGTTCTTTGAAGCAGCTATGAGCTCACACCAGTGTTTTGAGATGCTGTTATCTCCTGGCTGCTTAAAATCCTGGGCTCACAATGTTCTTCAAGGGAATTTGCTGTCAGCGATTTTATGGCAAGATGTGCTGGATGTGCAGGGTGCCCAGATGATGGGGCTCTGTGACCCTCTGCAGACATTTTTCTCAGCTTTGATGTTCAGTTGGTTGATGTGGTTTAATCATTCTTTCACTAAGGAATTGTTCCTAGAAAATACAACATTTGTCTTAATTTTGGTTTTGTATTTAAACATCTTTACAATGTGATGGGGAATCAGGGCTACACATAGATGGTTCTACACTATAAATTCCCTAGATTGTGTATCAAGCCTTTTCTAAAGAAGGCTCACTTGATCCAAAGAAACTCAAGGGGATTTGTAACCTGTAATGTCATTGTCTTTACCTTTCCTGCAGATTTTTCCCAGCAATGTTATGCTCCACCCTGATTTTAGCTCATTTTTCCCTTCTTTGCAGCAGGATTTTCCTCTTGGCTATTCTCCACCAGTCTGTGCCTCCAACCATGCCAGGCCTCATGCTCAAGATGTTGTGACTCTCTCATGGCTGTTGTGTTTTCTACTGTTCACCTGTTGCATCTCCCTCTTCTCAGGAGTTTATTAAGCTGTCATAGCAGTGTTTCAGCCTTATGTTTGTTTATCAAATATTTGGGGTCTTGATTGTTAGCTTAGGTCCCTAGGTACCTAAAAAATCAGATTTTTAAAGGCGTTTTAGTGTTACCAATTCCTCAAAGAGCATCAGTACCTAACTGTGATACAGAGTGTTCTGAGTAATGCTAAGTGTCCCTGTGCATCTGTTTCACCTGTACTCTAATAGGATTATTATTTTATTCAAGCCACTCTTTTTCCTTTTTGAATGAAAAAGCAAACCAAAACCAGACTTATAGCTCAATTATTCTTTTTCATGGAAGGCATGTATTTCAGCTCTCCTGTTCTGTGGTGGTGTTGCAGGACAGGCTCTAACTGCAGCCAAAATCCCACATTTCTCCTGCCCACACGTGGATGAGCCCCATCCATCTCTGGCTGTTTCTGGCTCTGCTACCCTTTGGGGGACAAGGGGAAGGGGCAGTGCTGGCAGGTCCCAGGCTGGCTGTGCTGTTCTGGAGGGTGCACTCAGCTCTTCCTCTCCGCCTTGGTTTGTCACAGTGCTGTGGGATGCCTCGTATGGCAGCTGATCCCCTTCCCCAGATCCTCGTTTCTCCCAGAGAGGGATTTTGCCTCGGTTTTGTGCATTGGTCTTGCACCTTGTTTTCTGATCTGTCAGAGATATGTCCTGCCAGTATCAGATGGCTGAGGAACTGTAATGGCTTCTTTGTGTAATTTCTCTCCTCAAGAAGCAAGAGGAAAATAAAATGTGCAAGGGGATACTCTAAGACATCAATGAGTAAAAAAAATTAAAATCTTGAAAAGAGTGTATTGAGTTTTAGGCAAGTGGTAGAATCAGGCACAGATGATAAATGAGAGCTGAAGGCTTGTGGCAAGTGCATTAGAGGCAGCCTCTAATGTGTCTTTAAACCAACACTAGCTGCAGTTCAGCCCCATGCCCAGACAGCAGCTGCGTGAGCAGTGAGACGTCGCCTCTGATCCCGCGCCCCATCGCTCTCACCGGGGGGCTCTGCAATTCCTGCAGGCACCAGCACAGAAAAGCACAAACTCTGAGCTCCCAAGGGAGCAGTGCCTGATGCCTTGGACAGTGTCAGCTTTTCTGCAAAGAGTGGAAGGCTAATCACTTCTCAGACATGTCCTGAAGTTAAAGGAGACTTTGACTTCCAGCGTCAAGTGACCTACCTGTGCCTTTGAGACCTCAGCTGTGCCTGTAGCTCTTCCTCTTGTGTGTGAGACTGCATGTGAAGGGTGGCTTCAGGGAGAAGTTGTATTTTAAGGGGATTTGGGATACTGTCCCATCCTGTTGTCCAGTTTTTGTGTTGGTTGTTTTTGGGATTTTTCCCCAGTGAGACTGGACAGTGGTATTAATGAGGCACCCCAAAGACAGGACGAGAATACCTGGATTCCTTCTGATTCTGCTGGAAAAATCTGGATGCTCAGAAGGCAGGATGTGCTTTCTGTGGCTGCCAGGGTTGATAAATAACTGGGGAGACCTGAGTGATATTTGCCCATAGGAGAGGATACGACTTTGAATTTCTGTTCAGATTCACACTGGCCTCATTTTCTTGCTTAGGCTCATATTTGTAGCTCCTCCTCTTCCTAATGCATATGATCCCTCTTTGTGTAGGTCCACAGATCCTTGGCAAGTGGGGATGGCTGTCTGGTGGACATCCAGAGCTCTCCCATGTCTGCTGGCACATGAGCAGCAGGCTGTGATGTCTGGGAAGTGATGGGGCCCTCCTCTTCTCCTGGAAGTGCCAGGCAGCAGCATATGGCTAAAGGCCACATAGGTGCTCTGAGTGGGTGAGCAGAGACTACCTCTGCATGCAGGATCCTTGGGAATGGTTTTCCCCAAGCAGATTCTGTCATGGAGCCACGCTGAGTGGCTGCAGTTCATATTTGTCACCACCTGCCCTCCCTTTGTCTGGGTGACAGCAGGAAAATGTCCTTCACATCAGCAGTGTAGGCTCATTCATCTCCACTCCCCGAGGGATAAGGGCACCAGCAAGAATCATCTGCTCATCTCATCCTCATCTTCCTCCCCACGTGTGGCTCTGGGCTCCAGCCCGTCTGGCTGGGCTGCTGGGCAGGGCTGGGGCAGGGCAGTGCTGGGGACAGGGACAGTGCCATGGATAAGGCACCTGGGGAGAGGAGGATGTGAACCAGCTCTCCTTCTTCTCCTGCTGCCTACAGGGAAACGTTGAAGAAGAGTAACTGAAGGAAAACTGAAGCGTTGAATCTCTTGATGGGAGGAAATTGAGAGAGGTGCATGTAACACTGACCCTTGCACAGGGGAGGATGGCTTCTCTTGAATTCACTTTTGTGCAGCACCAGGCAGCACTGCAGTGAGTGAAGCTTTTCTATTCAGCTCAGACAATGCACCTTTAATTTCCCTTTTTGATCTTTAAGGCCAAAGGAAGATTATCAAAAACTTTCTATTGAGTAAAGCCTTTCTTTTGCAACTTCCTTTGGAAAAAAGGGTTAAAGGCCATGGATACTCTGCTTGTCTGAGCCAAAACTCTTGTACCTCTAGGATTAGGTCTTCATTACATAAAACATTAGGGGGCAAGTGGCTTGGCTTGTTATCTCCATGTGTCTTCTGTGCTTCCTCTCCCCTCCATGTAAGGAAAGCAGTTTGGGGGCCCTTCTCTCCCAGCCAAAATGCTTAACTAGTTGTGACTAGAAACCCATCAGACCTTTAAGGAGTCTGAGTGGACCATGAGCCATCCTTAACCTAGAGTGAGTCAAGGAGATATCTTCATGCCCACACTAAAGAAAAAAAAAATCTCCATTCTTTTGAGCTCGCCTCTTCCAAGGTAGGAATTTCCATAACCAAATTACTAAACGCAGCCAAAATTTCAAACTCCACCCAAATTCAAATTTCCCAGGAGACTCAGTGTAGATACAATGGAGGCATTTCAAATAAGGAGGAATGCATATTCTGTTTTGTTTTTCATGCTGTGTTTTAGTAGCCGTGATTGTGGTGAGACCTGGAGTTTTCCAATCTGAGCTTGGCAGAGAAAAGCAGAATATGTCTAACTATCACAAGAATTATAATTATTGCTAGGCATTTCTGTGGTTTTATCAAAGCAGCAAGTGAGTTCTGGGAGGGCTGTAAATAAATGATGTCCCCAGGTTAGATGGACCCTGGCACAAGCAGGGGCTTCTCAGAGGGGCTCCTTTCTGAGTTGCAATCAGTAACAAAAATTACTGTTGGGGAAGCCTGAGGTGCTGAAATCTATATACCTGATGCAATATCCTCATCATCCCTGTGTGGGAAAACAACCACTTATTTCCTATAAAAATTTTTATTTTCTGAGGATATTCGAGGTTCCTGTGTAGGTGCAGGCATTAGCTTTATTTAAATGTTCAAAATATTTATTGAGGACATGCTTCCTCTATATTCTCTCTTGATAGGATGCCCCAAATCCAGTGACATTAATTAGCTACTTAAACTTTTTTCCCCCCCAGCTATGGCCAAATCTCTCTGGATTTAGCAGCACAGCAAAGATTTAACAGAAAGTTTAAATGGTAAAAGCATTTGAGAGGAGAAATTTAGGATAAGATTCTGTGCCTGTTAACTGATGGCATTTATGAATTATAGCTGAGAGATGTCATATCAGTGGAAATGGAAAACAGCTTAGTGGATTATAAAAATACCCTCTATAAACCATTTTAATGCCTAATTTTTTTAAGTCTCTTATGGTAGGTGTCATAAAAATGAATTCTAGCAGAAAGGATAAATTTTTTTCCCTCAGTAAACTGGCTAACTGGTGATTAGAAGCTGTCAGGGAGAACAAACTCTTGACAAGGCTGAGGTGGAGTTTGGCTGAGGACAGCAGTCTCCCGTTTCTGGGGAGGTGAGTTTGCTTGTGGGTGAAACAGATCCAAACCTGCAGGGTGAAAATCCTGCAGCCCAATGTCCTCCCATCCCAAGGAGGCAGTTCCTGATGGCTGGTAGGTGAGGAGCACTGAGGAGTGAGTGCTGAGGGCTCACCTGTGGGGCAAGAACTGCACAGGGACAGTTTTGGGGCAGCTCATGAAGGGAAATCACAGAGGGGCTGCAGCCCTGGAGGGCACAGCCAGGATTTCTGGAAACTGCAGTTGTGGATATGAGACAGGAGGCTGCAAGAAGTTGCCTGTGGAATGTATTGGAAAGAGCCGTGAGGTGATGCTGGACAGAAAAATCCATCCTGATATCTAGGAGGATGCAGTGACTCTGATTCCACCACTTTCTTGAGTATTTAAAATTAAACCTGTAAGAGAGGGAGCTGCAGCTCTGCTCTGCCCTGTGAAAGAGGTGTTTCAGTTGCCCAGTGACCATTGTTTTCTGGTCATTTCAGAGAGGTTCCTCATTCCTCTGTGGCCCCTGGGTGCCTTCTGTCCCCTCCTGTGCCTCATTTTGAACAGCTCAGCCAAGGCTTGGTTCTGGGTTAGGATATTTCAGGCTGCACTGTTTTGCAGCACATATCCAAGCTGCTTGTGTAGGAAAGGGTAAATGACCTACCTCTCTCTGTCCTTTGACAGTCTGGTTCCTGGGATCCATTCAAAGGCTCTTATTCTCTCACTGCCTTTGAAGGCTTTGTGTCAGTCTTCCCCACAGATCCTTGTACCTCAGGCCTCTTTTGTGTTTTTTTCCAGAAAAAATCTGCATGTGGGATAGAAATGGCATTACCTTTCCCAATGGGAGCTCACAGCTCATAGCAGAACTGCCTTGCAATGTGTCATTGGGATTGTCAGGCTGTTTCCACAGGGAGGCAGGATTTAGTGTCTGGGCTCCAGCTGAGCACCAGTGCAGGAAAGACAATTTTCCAAATTAAATTGCACAATCCAGGATGCTGAGCAGCTCACTTTTGGGTCCTTCTCTCTGCAAGAGGCTTCATGGTGACGTGAGCTGAAGGGATGAGTAACAGACTTCAAACTGAAAACTCACCAAAAAAAATCTCCTGAAGAATAATCCAAGGGCAATCTTCAACCAAGTTCTCCAAGATCCAGTTGGGTTGGGAGTGTGTTTTCAGTCACAGAGAGATGAGCTGTCTTGCCTCTGGGCTTTTTCTGTTCTCTTGTATAAATCAACCAAGGGCTGACTATAAAATTAATAAGAGGGGAAAAAAGGTGGGATTTCTCTGGCCCCTTTCCTTCCTTTCCCATTACCTGTTTCCTGTAGATGGCACAGGTATGAATCTTCATCTGCCCACCTTGCACCAAAGGTACCCTCAGAGAGGAAGAGATCTTGGGGACACTTGATTCACATTTGAGTTTTTACAGAGAAAAGCAGAGGAAAGAAAATGTAGGAAATGTCTTCTGATTACAAAGCTTTCTTATTAAAAGCTGGGGGCATTATTCAGAGACTGTACTGGAGTAGTGACTTTTGACAGTTCTGTACTATCAGAGTATTTGGGGGCTTTGCTAGCTCTGTAGTCAGGTTGTGCTCTGGGAGACCAATTTTTTGTTTTGATGGAGTGTTCCCAGCCCAACTCTCTTGGAAACTTGAGTAGACTATGCCCCAAAAATACAGCAAATAACTACATTGTGAAACATCAGCACCTTTAAGCCCATGGGGTGTTTATTAAAAATCTGAGCTGCTGGTTTAGTCAGGTGGCTTTGCTGTGGCTGTGTAAGAGCCTGGCTCAGAGTGGAGGAGGAGCAGCTGCTGTTTGGGATTTCAGGACACCTTTTGCCTTGTCATCACCTTCTGATCATGGTAAACACCCCCGTTCTCTTTGCTTCCACTATTGCACATTCCCTGCTCTCTGCCACATTCCTGTCAGAACCTGAGTGGGTTGCAAAGTAATTCTTTGGATGTGTCCATAATTGCCTACCAAGCCTAATGGGAATCCCTTTAGTACTTTTTTTTGAGGAAGTGTTCCAAAATGATCCTGTGGACTATCTGTTTTGGAGGACTGGAAAAAGAAAACAGACTATATTGTCTGGAATTTCTGTAGGAGGTTCCTTCGTGGGTTTTTTTTTTTTTTTGGTGGTTTTTTCCCTGCTGGGTGCCTGCAGTTCCCACCAGAGGCATGGCACATGTGTTTTACTACACATTCGTGTTGTGCATTAGCATGCAGGGATATTAGAGGAGGTTCTATAGTGTGGTGAAAAAGCGTAGGCAGAAAATTGATTCCTCAGGAGATTTCAGCAAAATGGCATCTTGGGAGCTGATCTCCCATCAGATGCAAAATTTCTTTACATTGATGATTTTGATCCTCACTCCCTTGTCATAATAACACACAAGGGTTATTACTGTTATTTTCCAAGATTGTCTTACCTGTTATAAATTCTGAAACAAAACTGGGGAGAATTAAATGGGAAAACTACAAGGATGGTGGCAGACAAATTAATTCCCTTTGCTTTTCAGACATTTCATTTAACAGCTGTCTTAGAAAAGCTCTCCCACAGGACAGCTCCATCATGTGAAATTCCCAAGGGATATGACAAGTCAAATAAATAGTTCATCTGCTAATTAGGTGGCAGTTGGATGATTGCATTTCTTTCTGGGAGGAGGAGCCTTTTGAGTGGAAGAATCTCACCCAGATGAAGGAGGGCATTTTTCAGGTGTGAGTGCTGGTGTTCATCTGTGTCTCCCATCCAAAGCAGAGCAGAAGAAATCACTGATGGTTACTCTTGCCAAAGACATTTCAAAGGCATCATTGCACCCTTCTCTGTGGGGAGAGCTTGCTCTGAGTTCACCCCTGTAAGCAGGAGAGCTGAAAGGAAAGTTAGCAGCAGCAAGGATGCTAAGAGGTGCTGAGGTCCCAGCAGAGTTACACACAGGGAGGAGGAAAAGCCCTGAGGTGTTTGTATAATGTCAATCAGTCTTAAATCCTGTCCTTCAGCCCTCCTCAGCCCTGAGACAGGCATAGACCAGAGCATCATCTTTAGTTTGACCTACACTTTCATTGCTACTATTTTTTAAAGCTGCTGTACTTTGGGTCCTTTTGTACATTGTCATTTTTTTTTTTTTTCTGCATGTGCATTATTCTACCGTGGAAGTTGACCATTTGTGCAGAAATCACTTTCTGGCTTGGGCTGGGCTCCCCTGCAGACAGCTGTGCTGGGATGACTGCAGGAGCACACAGTGAGTCCAGGCACTGGGGTGCAGCAGGATCAATGGCACATTCCTGGATTTCAGTGGAAGGAGCACATCTGCTGCAGGGATGTCCAAGCTCTGTTAAAACACCCAAATCCTGACCAGCACCATGTGCTGCCAATCCAGCCCTGAGCATTCTTTTGGAAATACCAGTGCAGTTCACTGTCATTTTGCAGTACTGACTCCAAAGGAAGCATAAAAGCAGGTAATCAGAAAAGGATAACATTCTCCTTTTTGAGGTTTCCAGTGGGGCTCCAGTTTGCTTTTTGATAGGACATGGGCAGTCCTCTGTCTGTCTCCCACTCAGAAGAGTGTTCTCCATAAGTGCCCCAGCAGAAATGATGTTTGCTGGAGTCTACAGACAGCCTGAAAATGAAAAAAAAAGCTCTCAGAAGCATGATCCACATCCTATTCTTCCCTCTCCCCACACACTCATCACTGCATCTTCTCCCAGCGGAGCAGTGCTGAAGCCTAAGATACCACATTAAATGTCAGTCATTTAACTACCAGTTATTTTAGCAAATAAGAGTGGGACTGTCTCCCTGGGGTTGAACTGAAAATTGTTAAAGGAGGGAACAAAAGGCAAGGAAAGAGAAAAGGAAAAGAAAGAGAGAAAGGAACAGAAAGGACAAAGGGAAGCACCAGGCAGAAGGATTCGTGATGCCAGAATGTGAGAGAGAGGAGTCGGAGGAAGGCGCCCCAGTGACATCAATGGGCTGGATCCCACCGAGAGCTTCAGGGGACGTTAATGAGCCCTTTGTGATGTACCTAAATTACCCAGGCTCGTCCGCAAGACTGTGCTCTCACTCGGGTCTCTGATTCTCCTGCTGGTGTCAGCAGCAGCTCTGCCGCTGTCTGCACTTTGCCAGTCATTGATTTGGAAGGAAACTTCTCCGAGGTGAGGGATGCTCCAGTGTTTGGGAGATGGCAAAAGAGCTGTTGATTAATTCTGTGAGAAGGATGGGAACCCTCTTTATTTTTGCATTCCATCTTGCTTCACATTCCTTTCTCCTTGCATTCTGCTCTGGAATCCAGTTAACCCTTGGTGGAGCAGAAGTGGAGCTGATATCTACGTCTTGCCTGTAACAGTTGGGAGATTTTCTCTTGCAGAATCACGTTAGCTCCCTGTGTTGGCAGTGCAAGTTTTCTCTACAAGTAGAAAACATTCAGGGTGTATTAATAAGCTGTCATCTGGTTGTTCTCATGGGCTGTGTTTGTTACATTCCCTGAGGCTCTGGTGGTTCTGGCATGGAGGGCTGTATGAGTTTTAAATCTGGAGTCTGTCCATGCACGACTTTCAAATTCACATTGGAGAACAGTGGAGGAAGGAAAAAGCAATTCTCAAGTCAGAAGAGCACTCACTGTTGGTGTGGGCAGAGAAACCCACTGAGCAGAAAACCCCTCCCAGGAAGCTCTGTTCTCATCCGGAATTGATCAAAATAGTCTTTTGGAAGTGTGTGTATGGACTGTGGATATCCTCAGTTACATCAGGGAACAGTCAGACACAGAGCTTTTAATGGCACTAATCCATGTAAGCAAGAGCAGAATTGATCCCTTGCTTCAGATTCCCAAACCTGACCACAGGTTATCATCAGGAAGAGTGTGTTATTTCTGAGGATAAATGTGGAAACCCCGCAGGAAAAATCAAACCAAAAAACCCAATAAAAACAAATCAAATCCAACCTTCCTCAAATAACTGAAAAATACTAACTAGATTATTATCTTTAAGATAGCTCTATTTAGTTATATTTTAAAAGGCACACAAAAAATTTAACTATGCAAATGACAAAGCAAATAACTGCATTTTGTGTGAATAGACCAATTACAATGATAAACTCTCTCCTCTTAACATCTCATCTGCCTGTCATTTTTAACATGGAAGAGGGAGGGCAGAAAAAGTGAATTTGTGCGTGGAGTTTGTGTAATATCCATCAGAAAAAATAACGCCTGACAATCACAGCAGTCCCTTGAGAGCTTAATCATCATTGAAGCCAAGTACAAAAGGAGGAAATAAAACCTTTTGTGAAAGCTGGGGGCTTATTTAAAGAAATGAGCCAAAGCAGACTCATGCTTTGTCTGGTTTGAGGCTTTTCTGTGTAGATGAGAGCAAACTACTGCATCAGACAAGTTATTTCACATCACAGTCCATCAGGTTTGGACTTTCAGTGTGCTGCTCTAACATCTTTTATAAACTACCTGTTTTCTCCCAGAAATAATGAAAGGCCCATGCACATGCTGCTGTAGGTCAAAGCGAAAAGGAGGCTTAAGTTGGCTCTAAGTATACACCTTATTTTTAATACTGTGCTTGTGTGGATGAAAAATTTGGTTGAATGCAGCTGGTAGTGAATTAACCCTTATCCCTTCAGGGTTGAGCATGCAGAGCATGTTTGTAGAGCAATAGCTGAAAATCCCAGGCTGTGTAACACAAATGCCTAGTGATAAAAGTCCTTATTTGCTGGTTTTACTTGTCATGAGCTATAGAGGAGGCACCTCTTTTGGAACAGAACGTAGGAACACAAAAGGTGTTACAGTGAGAACAAGCAAAGATCAAGCTACACAGTGCACTGTCTGATAATTGGGTGTAGGAACCATTTAAGGGAGAGTATAAAAGATACTGCCTCCTGCTTTGATGCTGCTTAATGTAAAGTTTCCTCTGCCAGTTTGCATCCAGAGTATTGTGTTTGACAACCAGCAGCAGAGCAACCCCCTGAATATTAGTGGACTCAAAATTAATTTATACTGAGACTCATCTGGCACAGAGCTCCAGGAATTGATGCTGGGAAAATGCAGCTCTGCTTTTAAACCCCACTGCCTGTTCATTCCTGGGTGTTCCCCTAAATCTCGGCTTTTGAGAAATAAGGAACATGTATTATTATTAACCTTTTTCCCCTCTCCAATACATTCCTGCTTTTTATTCATTTCTGTCAACCCCCTGGCATTCATCTCTTTTTTAGGCTGCACAATCCTGGTGTCCACAGTGTGCCTGAAGTCGTCCATGACCCTGAAAGTCGTTTTAACCTTTTGATGCCTTTTTGCATTCCACAGTATCCCCGGGACACGTGCAAGGGTTTTATCTGCTCTTTGGCCCTTTTACAGGTTGGAAACTCTCTGACCTCACCCCTTGCAGGGCTTTCTGTGTTCTACAAGTTCCTCGTGGTGCTAATTTTGAATGGCACATGGTTAGATCTGATCAAATGGGCATACAAATGGAGACAGAGGTAGCACCTGTGAATGGGCTGTTTGATCTAGAGGAATCATTTTTTCGAGGCCTCCTTCTCTCCAGGGGGCGAACTGTTGCATTATTCATGGCCACTATTTCCACTGTAAACTCTTGTCTCATGATTACAGGTCTGCCACACTTCCCTCAGTTTCCTCCCCCTGTTCCCTTGCCCTTTCATGTTTCTTGCTACTTTGCAAAGGTAAGGTGTGCCTCTTTGAAGTCCTCAGGGAGAAAATATCCTGTCAGGAGAAGAACAGGAGCTCCAAGAGCTCCAACAACTTCTGTTGTATCTGATGAATGAGGCAGTCCCCCCTTTTCTGCATATGCATTTTGTCCCATCAGCAATGGAGCTGATTTTACTTTCATGTTCAAAAGAAAAGAAAAGTACATCCACTCATCTCCCCTCACTGATAGCCGAAGGGAGAGATTTGGAAACTGGTTTAAATATCTTGTATCACAATAGCCTATTGCTTCAAATTTTATGCCGTATGGGAGTAATTCAGATATCCTGTAGCTTCATCCTGGGTGTAACAAGAGTAAGAACTTTATAAGTCTCTTCGGATTGCCTTAGCCTTTTGCATGATTTCTTACTAAGTAATTGATTTGGAAAACAGCAGGAATGGCAAAATATTCCCCTAATGGGAGAGCAGTGCATTTTCCGTGTCGTTGTTATACATAACTTCCATGTGGATTTAAATGAGTAGCATCAGCATAGAGCCAGGAGATATTATAGACACTATGTAGAAAAATAAGTGTTCAGGGAGTATCTGATGAATAAAGATAAGAATCATTTGAAGATCTGACCTTGCAAACATTTAAGCACAAATCTGTTCCCATAACCTTGCTCGAGCCATTTCCTGTGGGGTGTTGGGTACAAGCCCATCTCTTCCGTGTGCCAGCATCCCAAGCCATCCTTCCCATCTTTCCTCAGCTCTGCTCCTGCTTCACTAATAAGACAACTCCAAACATTAAAATAGAGAGAAAGCAGTATTATGGGAATGTGAGGGGATTGAGAAGTAATTTTCCATTTCTAAAATGATTTTCATTCTGACATTTCCAGAAACATATGGCCCCCTGTTCTGCGAGCGGTTTCTTAGGATGTGCTGTCCCTCTGCCGTGCTTCCCAGAACTTGCAGTCCCCCACACACATGCTCACACCAACGTGCAGTGCTGGCCAGCCTTGCACTGCAGTCTGCCGGCAGCAGCAGGAGGGACCTGTGCCTCCCATCCCCTGGGTCCCTCTGGAGCTCTGTCCTTGGTGCTTCAGGAGCAGGAGGTCATTGAGACAACACCTCCGTGTGCCTTAATCGGCTTTAAAGGAGGCAGATTAGGGCCAACAGCCCCAGTTTCATGGGTTTGGGTGCCTTTAGTTCAAGGCAGAGCTCAAGTGCCCCCAAAAAATTCTCCTGCGGTGCCCTGAACAGCTCTGCAGCCTCTGCTGCTGCTTGCAGGCTGGAAATTGGAAGAGATTTCATTGAAAACCTTCCTTTTTCCCTTTTCCCTCATTTGAAATACATCTCATAGGGCTGAGCAAATGAAGGAATGGTAATGGCAGGGGTTCACCAGGGTTTTATTGGTCTGAGCAGGCAGAATTGCAGATTCCATGAGCTGCTGGTGGCAGAGAGGGCAAAACCAGCAGCAGATCCTGCAACAGGAACTCTGTTGCTAAGGAGAGCCCTGTGCAAGGCAGGAGAGAGAAATACACAGATATTCAGAGTGCCCCTCTGTCTGCACAGAGCTTTTGTGCCCAGACACTGAAGACAAAGGGGATTGTGGTGGAAATTTAAGCAGCTTCTTGGGTTCAGGTATGATCTGTGCTTTTTGTGGCCCTCCTGGATTTTGTATAAATTCTTTCAGTCCAATTACTATGAAATATATCAGAAAATGAATGTAGGAAAAGTCTGAAAATAATCAAACCTGGTTTACTATTGATCATCCCAAGGAGCATTCCATACTGCACCAAACAACCCCTTTATGGATTCTTTTTCCTGTCCATGCTGGTTTTTCAGGAAAAAGTGGCATGGGTGTGGGAGTCAGAGCTGAAGGAGGATCTTACAAAGCTGAAGCAATGGGAAGGCAGGTGATGAGGAAGAAAAGACTCCACTGCACATCGGGACTGGGGGTTTCCATGAGTGCAGAGGGTGCAGGGCTGCCTGTGGGCACTGGGGCTGCGTCTGAACAAAAGGATTATTTTCAGTCTGTGGTGGATGGGGCTCTGGCTGCAGGGATCCCAGGAGAGACTGGTTTGCAGCACAGCAGTGACCTAGCCTGCCTCTGCCTCTGACATCCTTTCCTCGAAATCCACCTCCCCTACCCTGGCAGAGGCACTTCCAGGAACAAGCTCTCCACCTCCACAACCACAAAGCCCATTTTGCTTGAGGATCCCTGGAATTGGATGGGAGCATCCAACCTCACCACGCAGTTCTGCTAATGAAGCTGCTGAGAGTAATTAACGAGGCAGTTCAGAGTGACAGAGCAGTATCAGTTATGATATTTGGAATGAGCTGTGCTGGGGTAATGATGCCACTCAGCTCTCTCCCTGCCTCTCCCACATGGCCTGTGCTGAGCACCCCTGGCAGGTAAGGGCAGCTTTGTGGGTGCACCTCTCATCCCAGCCTTGGTCTATTGCACACTCTGGTCCTCAGGGACTCTGAGATGAGCTGTGAAATTCCCTCTCAGCACCAGGGAGAGCTGGGGGCAGCTGCCTGTGCTCACCAGCACCAGGACAGCAGTGGTGGGCTCCAGGAGATGCTTTCAGGGCTCTAGGTCTGTGCCCTTGAATGTATCCGTGACAGATGTCCCGAAGTAAAGGCTCCAGGAGCAAACTGGCCCAGCACGTGGAGGGCACTGCAAATTCAGAGCCATTCCATGGCGGGGGTGTGGCTCTGCCCTGCTAAACTGGCACTCTGTGGAATGCCACAGCCAGGACACAGCACTGGGAGCAAGCTGGAACAGCTCACCAGGGTCTCTGCTGTCCCCCTGCCATCAGCACCATCCCACCCCACGTGGGCTGAGTGACCTGTGCTGAGCCACCTTGGGGATTTTGCCTTTTCTTCCCAATTCCAAGAAGGTTTATTCTGAGATTGGAAACCTCAAAGGCTTTCCTCCTCTGCCCTGCTGCCAACAGTGCTCCCTTGCTCATCATCTGGCGTACTCTGCCTGCTGTTACTTCCTTTGTAAAATCATGGAAGTGGTTATGCAACATAAAATCATTCTGGGTGAGTTTTGATCACATTTACACCTCTGTGAATCAGAAGTGGGGTTTTGGTTGTGATTTTTGTTGCTAGTCTTGCAAAAGGGTGGATGATTTGGAGCTCCCCTGAGTTTTAAGGAGAAAAGCTTGGGGGTTTGTGTTAGAGTAGGAGAAAAAAGATTGAAAAAATGAAAGAGAATTATATGAACAGAGCACTGCTCTGCCCCACAAAGGCTCCTACTTGGAATCTCATCCTTCAGGTGTGATCTCTTGCATTCCTTATTCCACGTTCTGGCTCAGGTCAGTAACAAGCAGCACCAGATGCACTGAATCCCAGAAAGGAAGGAAGGTGCTGATTTCTCTTTTCTCCCTGAATTCTTTTGGAAAACATTTTTATTTCTTCAGAGTCTTGATAAAGGAATGTGGTAAGGAATTTTTTTTTTTTCACATTCTTTTTTTCTATGTTCTTCCAAATCAGGCTGGATAATTAAGAAAATCAGAGAATCTGATTGGAGAACACTAATTTAAGAAATCCTTCAGCTCAGTGCAGCATGTCAAGGACTTCAGCATGGTTCAGCAGCAGTGTTTTTGTGTCTGACTCTGGGCTGTGCATTTCAACAAAGACAGGGACCTCTTGGGGAGAGCCTGTGAGGGACCAGGTGTGTCCCAAGCCTAGAGTACCTGACAGGGAAGAGAAAGGGAAGGGACTGGGGTTTAGTCTGGAGTGTGGAAATGTTGCTGTCATTTTCAGCAATGCTTTCAGTGAGCCAGGCCCATGGGCAGCTGCTGCAACCTCCCTAGGCCCCTCCTGCCCCAAATCTCAATTTTTTTTTTTTTTTTTTTTTTTTTTTGAAAATGCAGTACTGTTTCGTGCCACACCAGCAGAAATCTTCCTGAATTTTTGTTCTGGGAGCAAAGGGACTTGGCTTGACAGCTGTGAGTTTTGTTCAGGTCTGGATTACCAAGGCACTTCTCAGGCAAAGAGATTTTATTTGTGGGGCATATTACTGCCCAGTGATTATATAAATAACAATATTTTCTTTCCAAGACAGCAAATAAGGGCCCTGGAGGTGCTGTGCATCCGTAGAACCTCTACAAGCTCTCAGTCCATCTGAGACCCTTGGTTTTCTCACTGTTTCCCCCCACTGTTTTAAATGATATTTACAGCATTTAATAGGTAACTCCAAATAGCCTTGATAAAGCATTTTTTCCTTCATGTGGGCAAATTGATGTCTTTTTGTTAGTGTGGATTATCCCCTCTCCAGAGCCAGTGGAGAAAGTGTGCTTCAATGCACGTTTTCAGACTCATGGAGGGCTTTTTCTTTACATGCTAGGTTGCATTTCTTTAGGCTGGGTGCTGTCAAAACCTGAAATCTACTGGCCCTTACATCTTCTCTGTGAAAAAAAAAAAGAGAAAAAACTCAGAGGGAATTCACCCAGCTGGTGCAACACAAGGATCACAACCTTTACACCTCGCTGTGCATCCAGGTGTGCTCGTGGCTGACTCTCAGCAGGCAAACGTGCTGCCCTCACACCACAGGCAGGGTGAGATGCTGCAAACTGCTGAGGCAGGACTCAGGCAGTGGGATGAGTTCACAGGGATATGGATATGGCTGAGAAGCCTCTTGCAGCTGCAGAAACTCTTTTCTCTCCCATCTGGAACTGCTGTCTGAAAGCATCTGGTTAAAAGGTATCAGGTTCCCAAAACCATAAGCTTGTTTTACAAGTCATGCATTTTTTAATACAATGTTGAAACTGAGGCTTCTTTTTATTAATCTCTCCCTTTTTAGTACTGGTAATTCATATTTCTACATTATTTTTTTTCCCTTCTGAAGATGTAAGTCAGTACCTTACTGAAAAAGAGATATATGACTCAGTCCAATTACTCCAGGAGGGAGGAATTTTAAGACTTTAGTCACCCTTGCAAGCCCTGTGCTGAGACTACAAGGGCCAGAAGGTCTGTCCACATCCCTGCTTCAGAGATGAAACCCCATGTGTTGATTTTCAGTGAGGAAAGCCCCTGGGTGCCACTGCAGGTGGTTTATGTAAAGCCCTGTCTCAGTCCCTACTGCTGTGAATTTGGGCCAGCACTTATGGCAGAGATGGAGGGGCTAAATCACTGGAGACATTCTGCTTCTGTCTAAATGATTTTATGGCCATTACGAGGTCTGCAGTTGCTGTAACACCACTTTAGGAACAAATCCTCTTAGAGGGAAGCTGACGGGTGCTGAATCATGGAAAGGAAGTGGCAGCCTGTGAGATCCCAAACACCACAATCTGGGGATCTTCATCTTGCAGGGAGCTGCAAAATTACTGTTCTCACACAGGGGATGCAATTTCCTATCAGTTCAATCTGAATTTCTCTCTTGCTGCCAAGACATTCTCCCTTTAATTAATATTTCATCCTGTTGATGCAATTTGTCCACTTATTTTCCCAGTTGTTTGCAGTGCAGATTTCCCAAATTGTTTCCTCGGGGCAGTTGCAAAATCAAGATCTCACATCTGAGGAGTTCCTTGCAGCTCAATTATTGAAATTTCTGGCTGAAAAATGTATGCACTTTTAATTAAAAAAAAAAATACCCAGCAAAACCAGCCTGGAGGTAGTTTGAAAGTAAGAGGAATTTTTCATTAAAAAATGAAGGAAAAAAGGTCTCAAACCCTGAGTAGATTAATAGTTGCAGCACTGCTTGTCCAGAAACTATTTGAGACCTTTCCTGAGTGATGGATAATGGGGAAGTGCTTGGGATTAAGCCATGCCACCCTACAAAAACACCAGAAGTTGAAACCACCAGAGATGTGAGTTGCTGGAGTGGGTTTCTGCTCTCTAACAGAGAGCACAGCATCCTCCTTCTCAGCCCTGGGGCAGGCTGTGTTTGAGAAGAGATTATTCCTTGAGCAGGCCAGCAGAAAGATGTGGTATTGCCTCTGTTTGCTCTGCCTTAAGCTTGAGCCTGGACCAGTATTGGTTCAGATCCTGCAGTTTACGTAATATTAATCCTGGAATTAATTAATCTCCTGAAGTGGAGAACTCAGATAGCTCCCAGAGGGTCTTAGTTCTGTTTTCCCTCTAACTGGTGCCAGGCCAGAGGTTTCTCCCAGGTTATTCTGCAGCCTGGAAGAGGCAAACCTGCACATCTGTGTTTTGCAGCACCGCTGTGAGGAATTCCTCATCCTTGGTGTTTGCCAAGGGGAGAATAAATTCACCAATACCTGCACAAGAATCCCAACACAGAGCGAACAGGAAGCACTTCAGGGACTCTTTACACAAGGTTTTGGCAGAAGGCATCTATGTGGAAGTGCTGCTGTGAAATCTGGGGCAGCAATGATCCAAGTGCTTTTCCTCATGGCTCTGCCTTTGTTAAAACTCTGGGTGCAGCCACAGGAGCAGGCTGCAGATGCCTGTGTGCATTATGGCAGGCTTGGTGTGCCCTGACCAGGGCTCTGTGCATTCCCAGGGCTGGGGAGGGGCTGGCTGCAGGCTGTGGGATCCCAGGGATTCACAGAGGCTGGCTGCAGGCTGTGGGATCCCAGGGATTCACAGAGGCTGGCTGCAGGCTGTGGGATCCCAGGGGTGCACAGAGGCTGGCTGCAGGCTGTGGGATCCCAGGGGTGCACAGAGGCTGGCTGCAGGGATCTCAGGTCTAGGGCTGCCATGGACAGCAGGACCCTTTTGAGACAGACAAAGTCTCTGTGGGCAGAAGGGCTGTGGTATTTGCTGGGATACAGGTGGAGGATTCCCTGTGCAGAGCTCCCCCAGTTCCATCTGTGCTTTGCTGAGGCACAGCAGCCTCCTGGCCAAGCCAGGGGAGGTGTAAGCATGAGGCAGGTGCCTGGTTGTCCTTCCTGCACAAGCCAGATTGCTTCACACAGCAGCCTGGCAGTGCCTCCCACCCTCCCAGCTGTCATGCAGGGGGCTGACAGGGCCCAGCTCGTTCCCTGTGACCCAGCTTGTGCCCTCAATTCTGTCCCCACTGCCATCTTTATCTTGATGGACCTGTTGGCCTCAGTAGGGTGACTGGTGGGACCAGATTTACACAGCAGAATTGGGGCTTGCAGGAGGTGAACCTCAGCTGTTTGTGTGAATCAAGAAGGTTTCTTCCCACCATGAGAAATGGAAAGAAAAATGATGAGATGGAAATTCAGGATAGAGGGGTTGAGGCAGCACATTGATCATCAGGTCCTTTCCTGATGGATTTGTTTTTGAGGAGAAAATGTACAGGGCAGACCATGCCCAGAGAATGTACAGAGGAAATGCTGTCTGGTGTCCCTGAATTTTCTCTCAAGAAAATCTCTGCATCACAGCTCTGGACTTTGCAGCATGAGATGCAGGATTTTGTACATAGAGAAAATTGTGTCTGATCGCAGTTTTTAGGGAAGCCCTCATGTTTTTGCTTCTCTGCCAGCCTCTCCCTTGAAATGTAAATAAATAGGGTTGGAGACACACATAATGAGGCCCAAGGGTAAAGGACTAAAAATCCAACATCATGTTTTCTTTGGCTGAATTTCTAAAAATAAAGGAATTAAAAAAAAAAAAAAAAAAAAAAAAGGAAAACAGAAAAATAAAAACTAGATGAGGATTGTTATAAAAAGAAATCTGACCAGTTCAGCACACAGGAAAGCTTGGAGCTGCTGTAGGGAAGCTGTGGTGTGCAAACTAATGAGTAAACAAACACAAAGATTGTGCACACTGCCTACAAAACCTCCTTCCACCTCAGATTTGAGGACAGATTGTTACCCACACCTGGGCAGAGCCAGCTTTGAAACTTCGTGCTGCAAACTGTAGTGACCTCCATCATTAGTGGGCAGAGGATTTTCAGCAGCCCTTGCACAGCCTCCCAGAGCCTCATTTCTCCCCAACATTCAGCAGGACAACCAGGCAACGCTGGCTGAAACAGGCACTGCATTTTGGAACAGATTACACCTACCCAAGGAGCAAGGCAGGGTGCAAAAGTGTTTTTTAGGGAGAGGATCCCCAAGAGGGAAAGCAGTGATTCTTTCCTGGTGTCCCAGTACCTCGTGCCACATGTTGGGAGCCAAGTGAATGTGTCCCTCTGCAGGTGTGTGCTGAGCAGCAGCAGGTCTGCACTCACCAGCAGGGAGTTGGAATTAACTGCTGGGGGAAAGGATCAAAGGGACATCTTGTTACATCGTGTTTCTTCTCCAAGAATGTTCCTCCACGCTCCCCTTCTCTCCAGAGCATTGCTTTTGATGTTGCAGTCTGCAGGGTATCAACAGGAGCGCAGACGGGCTCTCCTGCCAGTCGGGCTGGCCAGTGAACCAGGGGAGTTTCAAGGTGTGTTTCAAGGTGCATAAAAAAGGCCACCCTCTCCCAGTGTGGATTTCTGTAGGGAATCCTGCTCCCAGGACTCCTGGTCCGAGCAGTCCCCAGTTCCCCTCCCAGCTCCCCCATCAGACAAACACAAACCAACACTTTGGATTTGCTGCAGTGCAGTTTGCTCCACCTCAGCCCCTCTGCCTGGGAAGCACTGCTCTGCTCCATGGCAAGGGAAGCTCCAGCTCTGCTCTCCCCTGGACACTGCTCAGGAGCCAGGGGAATCCTGCCTGCCAGGGCTCAGTTAGGGATTGTCTCCTGGGCACCGAGCAGCTGACACCAACCAAAGCATTGCTGTGAATCCGCGTGGCAGCACAGAAACCCCTCTCCTTAGGAAGAAAAGAAACGTGAAGCAATCCTTGTTTTACAAAAGGGAAACCTGCAGAAGCGATTTCCACACTTCAGGAGGGCGCTAATGCCACAGTGCTGGGGACAGGGGCTGTGCACACAGCAAAGGCAGCACACAGGGAAGAGAATTCCTTTGAATGTGTCACCCACTGATCCCAAGTGGCTGTTCCCAATTTGTTCAGTTTGATCAACAAAACACCTGAGCATCTATTCAACTTTTCCTTAGCTGAGAGAGAACATTGTCACTGCTGCTGGCTCCAGCCCTCTCCAAGGGGGCACAGGGGCACACTGGCAGCAAGGCAGTAGGCAGAGGGGGAATTTTGAGTGCCCCCAAATGTGCAGAGCAAGCCCTGGGGTGCCTGTGCTGCACCACACACCTGGCCATGCTGCCCTCCCACGGCTACTGCAGACAAAGATGCTGCATACCCAGATAGGGACCTCCCAATCCTCACTCAGGTTTGACATTAAGCATCTATTTTGATGCCTTGCTGTTCAGTTATATTGTGTCTGGACGTGTGTGTGGGCAGAGGGCTGAACGGCAGTGACTTTCTGTGGATAATTGTCCTGCCTTCGTTTGGCTTTTGTTTTTTTCTAGAATTATTTGCAAAGATTTGAAAAGAAAAAAAAAAAAATCCAGACAGAGGCAGTTGCTCAGAAGAGACTTTCAAGTCAGAGTTGTGAGTGTGGGTCCACAAACTTTCTGTGGGTCCCATCCCCAGCACCACAGTCCAGCAGCCACGCAGGGGCAAAGCCTGCACTGCTGCTGGGGGTGTCTTCAACTCTCTGAGTTCCAATTTCACACCAAAAATACGCAGGCAGCCTTTGGAGCACTGAAAGGTGTCTCTGCCCTTTGCACAGGACTTAGCTGAAGTTTGGGAATTAATTTTGCCATTGAAAGCACAGAGGTTGAGCATGGCTGCAAGACATCCCTCAGTGCTCCAGCCCCCTCTGCCCACACAAAGTTCAAGGTTATTGAGCACAGTCCTGTGTGATGCTGCTGGGGTGACAAGCAGCAAAACTCACACTGAACTCATAGCTGAGGAAAGCAGATGTGACTTCTTCTATAGCCTTCTGGATCTTTTTAATAGAGCACTATAAATGAGGCTATTAATTATAACAACAAGGAGAGTAACACCAGGTATTTTCCCTGGTGTTTCACAGCTTGCTGAGCTAGAACAAATCCTCCATGCCAGCAGCCTCCAGTGGATTTGAACATGAGCTGAGAAGCCAGGAACACCTGGTTCTTTCATCAGCTTTGATACAGACTCATTGTGTGACATCCAAAAACTCCCTTGAAGTTTGTTTTTGGGAGGTACTGAGCCATTGCTGCTGCTCAGCACATCTGAAACCAGCCCAGCCTGGCCCTGTGTAAAACACAGCCTAAAGCTCCTTTGAGCTCCTGGAATGAAAGGCACGTTATGAATGCAAAGTTTATTATACATCCACCGTGTAATGTCATGTGCACTCGTAATGTAGTAAACACTGCAGATATTCCAAAGGCACAGCATCTTATCTGTAGTAAACACATTCTGAAAGCTCCTCACTGAATTACTCTAAGCCTCTGATGTCCCTGCATAGATTTTGGTTGAGTTTTGGCCCTTGAAGGTATTTGTAGACTCCTGCCATATTCCTCCACTGAATATCTGCCAGATCCATCCGTTCCAGGCCCTTCTGTTACCAACACAGCAGATGCGCTCAAAGTTACGAAGCCCAGAGTAAGCAAAACTAAAGTGTTTAATCTATTATTAATCAGTCAGTTGCAGAAATGATAGGGCTCTGGGGGACCTCAGAGAGACATCAATATTTATGGCCTCGTTAGCAAATGCCACCTTTTTTTTTTTTTTTTTTTTTAGAGAGACAACAGGATTATGAAGGTTGTTTATGTTTCCAGTCATTCCATAAAGAGGCAATGTCATGTTTTGGGACAGGAGGGTTCAGAACAAGATATTCAATATTTATCACAAAATACTGAGATTTCCACCATGCCTCTGTTCTTCTTGGTCTTGCAGTCAAGATTTCACCTTCTCTAGAAGCAGTGGCCCAAGCTGAAATCCCAGTTACTCGAAGCTACCATCCAGGGAATTTTTGAAAATTAAAAGATAAAATTTCCCTAATTCCACTTGCTGAGATAAATTATATAAATTCCATAAAAGAGAAATATGATTTCAGCTCCAAAAGAGCTCCACCCATTACTGGCAAATTTTTTTTCTGAATAAGGCTATATTTAAACAGGACATTAAGAAAAATTTCTTCACTGAAGGGATTGTCAAGCACTGGCACAAGCTGTCCAGAGTAGTGGCTGAGTCACCAGCCCTGGAGGTATTTAAAAGACATGTAGATGTGTGGATGTGGCACGTAGGGATGTGATTTAGTGGTGGACTTGGCAGTGCTAACTCAATGTGTTGGACTCAATGATCTTAAAGCACTTTTCCAACCTAAACAATTCTATGATTCTGTAAACAACTCATCCTGCAGTTCTGGTGCTTTGCAGCTTTTTGCAGTTCTTGCTTGAGTTTGTTCCTTGATGTTTTCAGCACCAACCCCAGTGATGCTGATTTTAAAATGACCTTCATTCCTTAGCTCACTTAGTTTCTACCTTCAGACACCACTAGTTGGTTTCCTTTACACACCATATTTTGCTTTTATTTTTTGATTTGTTGTTGCTTGTTTGTTTTTTTTTGGTTGGTTTGGTGTTTTTTAAATTACTTTTCTTCTTCTCACAGTTTTATTTTAATTGATATTTCTTAGTCTTCTTTACAGTTTCTGAATTTTTCCTGGAGCAGAATAACTTATCTCAAGAACAGTTCAATGCCACTATCATAGAAACAACATCTTGTTGAACATTTTTGGTTTTTTCATGCAAGTGATGTTGAGGAAGAGAGCATTGGAGCAGGGAGACCAAAATCCTAAGGGGAAGAAGAGAATTAAGTAAATAAATCAGAGAATAGGGCTGTGAAAAAAACAGAGGTAATGAATAGGGCAAAGAAAAGAGGGAAAGAGAGGACATTTCAAAGGAAAGAAACAAGGACCAGCCCTTAGTGACTGCAGAGTCGCCTTCAGGTCATTGATCTCATCACTTATCCCCTCTTGCACTTGCACTTGCACTTGCTGTCTCTTGATCAGTCACTGATTTCCCCTCTTTCACACCAGGCACAGATGCTGTGAATAGGAAAATGATGTATCCTGCACATCAATTCACCTTCTAATAAGTGTGCAGAGAAACCACCCACTCAGGCTGAGTCCAAAGCCATTATGGACCAAGGCAGGATCTATCCCCATGCAATTTGTGGCATCTCCAAACTATTCTACAGGATCTGGGAGCTTCTCAAGTGCTTTAATGCCTGTCCCAGGAGCTTGAAAATTTGTTCTCCTCATACATATGAGGCCAGTAATCACTGTGACAGGAGACTGGTTCATTGTGCTCCTTGTGTGCTAGGAAATGAGACAGTTTTTACTTCTCTAGTTTAAAGGTTCCCAGGGCTTCCCTTGGTTTTCCTCCCTCCTTTAATTTGGATTGGCTCTTTTGACTTTTTCCTGAGGTTTTGTGCTCACTGCACTGCATTGTGGCCAATACCAGTGCACCACTCCTCCTTCAACATTGTTTTTTTTACCCCATTGCTGCACACCAGACCATTAAAGATAATCATAGGATTCTGTCTAGAGGTGGTTGGAAACTTGTAGAATTTTTTTTTTTTTGTTCAACACAGCTCTTTGCCATAAAAGATTTTTTTCTCCCTTTAAGGAAATAGTGGTTTCAATAGATGTTTACTATCTTTTTGCCATTGCAAATCTGAAATAAAAGGTAAACGTGGAGATTTTCTATGTATGCTCACACTTTTTTTGCCAGTTTGCCACTTGCCTCCCACCTACCAGTTGGAAAACAGAAAAAAGAACCCCAGCATGTGATGACAATCTCTACCTATTTTCATATTTTTCTGTTTTCCCATCATATCTCTGCAGAGAGAAAAGTAGTACAGAAATAAAACTATTTTTATCAGTTCCTTTGACCAAAAGGAAACTTAAGGCTACTTGAAACAGCACAAAAATAAATATTCTTGTTCCATTTTGATATTTCTAGAAGGAAAAAAACAAAAACAAAATTGGTGCTTTCTTTTTGGGGTGTAACTTCTTAAGAAGAGACATTGGTAGCTCTATTTGCCAGATTTCCCTTTTAGTTATCTTCTGAGTTTTATAACTATAAAAAAGAGACCAATTCAAACTTATAGGTGAACTCCTGTATGAATGGAGGAGGGCATCTTCCCACCTTCACCCCCTCCTTTCCCCCTTGCTGCATTGGTTTCTGGGAGAATCACTGAAGCTGCTCCTTGAAGTTCTGCCAGATTCTTTGTGCTCCTCCGGGCTCCTCCTGCCCCTGCAGCCATCTCTGCCCGGGGGGCACTTGCTTGCCCTCACACTACACTGAAATAAAAGGCACCCACACTTTGATAAATGCCACACTTTCAAAAATTCTCGGTTTACCAAGACCTCAAGATTTTTTTTTAAGTTATTGACTCCAGCATAAGCAGAGTTGGCTCGGTCCCACAGGGCAGAGCTCCATGTTTGATAATGTGAGACACACAGAAAATTTCAAATATCTTGGTTTCCTCTGCCCCTTTCCAGAGAGACTTTTTTTTTATCTTTGTGCAGATGGTAGGCACCTCTATATCTGCTGCTTCTCTCACAGTGCTCAGCCAACATCTCCTTCATCTGCTGTACCAAGAGTAGAGAAGGAAAACATCCGGCACACTTGCTCCTGGCAGGATAATGGCTCAGGCAGCAGCGTTTGCAGTCCACTAAACATTCCCTTCCCTGTGGTTTTTTGCATCCATGCTACAGAGACGTGGTTCCTATCAGGCATGTCAGGTGCCCCGTGTCTCTGGAGGCAGGCAGGCAGTGGAGGCAGGGAGCTCCTGGAATGCAAACGTACGCTGAGGAAACGTGAGCGTGGTTTGTGCCTGCCACAACCTGAGCACATCCCTGGGTGCTGAGCCTGCACTTCCCCACCCCACTGCTGCAGATGAGGAGTAAAAGGCAAGAAACAAAGTGCTTTTGCACTGTTAAGCTCTGCTGATAGAGTGTGCAGGTGCAGCAGGATGTGATTCCAGCACAGGAAGGGACCTCAGGGTTGTGCGCTCGGACAAAAATGATGCTGCGGGCAAAACCAGCTCTGCTTTTGCTCCAGTGCTCCCTTTGGAAAGCAAAACCCAAGCTGCTCTCCTCCCATGGTTACAAATCTCTCTGTGGTTCACAGCCTGCATTTATTCATGACTAGTTTATTCTCACTTGTTCTCATGCCAATGTTGTCCTTTAGCATCAATAGCTCTTCTCTAGTGTTTACCCCTCTGACGTTTTTATAAACAGCAACACATCCCCTCTCAGCCTTTGCTTCCCTGCACTGAAACATGCCAGATCCTTTACAATCTCTCATGTGATAACACCTCCATTTTTCTGGACAGTTACCCAAACATCCAAGGTTCCCCAAGTATCTCATTTACATTGGTTTATCTCACTTTAAAAATACACTGGTTTTCCTGCACTGAGGGCAGATTCACATGCATGTGTCAGACTTAGGGAAAAATCTGTGCTTCAGGCAGGGGGGTGATGGTGTGTGTGACACAAAGAAGTTGCTGTGTGTGAGGCATGCCATGGATGATGTGGAGGGATGCTGTCAGCGGGATCGTGTGCGTGAGACTCCGAGAGGGATTACTCAGTGTGGAGGGGGCGTCAAAAGGGGGATTTTGAGGTGCATAACACTGAGAAGGATTATTCTCTGTGTAAAAAAGTGTGTGTGTTTGTGTGTGTGTATGTGTGTGTGTGTGTGTGTAGAAGAGAGGGAAGATAATCAGGTGGCCACACATGGCACAGGGAGAGGGATTAGCCCTGTGGGCGTCTGTGAGCAGGGTGATAAGGAAGGACTTCATGTGAGGAAGGCACTGTAAAAACCTGGGATTTAGGTAATGGAAGGATTTGTGTGTGTTTGTGTGTGTGCACGGGTGGGGTGTGGAAAGGAGGATTTTGGAAGTGTGTGGCAGAAGGGATTGGGAGTGCTGGAGGGGCTCCATGCAGAGGTGTGTGTTGTTGTAGCTGCAGCACCACGGGGTTGCTCATGGCCACACACTTGTGGGATGCAGTTTTGTTCCCAACAGGTAAGGTTTATAAAAGGAAGGCCTTGTAACATGGCTCAGGCCTGTTACTTAGGCTAAGTAGAAGGGAATTACAGGAGAGTGGCTCAGCTGGAATAGGGGTAGAGAGACGTGAGAGATGTGAGACACTTGAGAGATGTGCTGTGTGACTGCCACGTGTCCACCTCCTGGTGGCTGGCTGACTTGGGCTTGTTGTGCCTTAAAACTATGCAAACAAAACCAGCTAGCTGCTTAAAAAAGCCATGTTTTTGGCAATAAAGAGCTCTCCTTTGCAGCTGCCTGGGGTCCCTGTGTTGCTCATTATCACAGCAGTGTTGGGACATGTGGAGGGCGCCTGCACCACAGGGACAGGGTCGTGGAAAAAAAGCCAGCCATGTCCCATGGGTGGGAAGGATTGTGGGGCACTGATGCCTGATAAGGAGGTGCTCCAGGGCAGGTGACAAAGCAGGGATGGAGCACAGGGAGAGACGTGACTGTACCTGTTGGAGCACTCGGGGGGCAGTGGGAAGTAGAGGGCTGGTGGCTCAGACACACCATGGCACAGAGAGAAACATCCCCCTGTGAGCAGGACAGGACAGAGGCTACGTGCTGTGCTGAGCAGGGGCTGTCTGGGTGCAGAGCAAGTGCAAATACAGACAGAAATAAGTGTGAGATTCTCAGGAGATGGAGCTCTGGGAGTGGCTAAACATCCCACCCGCAGCAGAGCATGAAGGCTGCCAGCACTTCCTCTGACCCCATATTCTCCACCTCTCACCTCAGATTTATCCCTGCTGCTCTGGCTGACTGCCCTTGCAGCATCACTTCGAGGGGGAAAGAACATTGCCAGCTCTTGTAGAGCAATTTACAACCAGAGCAGGGGAGGAGGGTTAACTGTGTCCCAGAATTTATCTTTTAATGTTCTGACTTAACAGTAAAACTTTTCCCCTTTTTGTTTTCCCTTGGGAAAATCAGGCTGTTTTGTCAAAACCAGCAACTTCCTGCTTTTGATCAAGCCTCAGTTTTCATTTGAAGGGGAAAAGAAGGTGATGAGAAATTTCAGCTAGCTTTGTTGCCTGTCTTTATTGGACCCGTTCCATTGACATTAGTTTTGTCTCAGAAATGCTAAAAGTAAAGCCTACCAAAGATTTTATGGTAAAATGAACTAAAATCACTGGGATGTCTAGGGTAACTTTTCTTCAAATAAATTCTTTGCTTGTCCAATGCACCATTTGAATGTTTGCTTTCTGTTTAATGAAATATCTTCAAAAGCCTGCCCAGATGCTTTGTAGCTTTCAAGAATGTATTTATTTTTTAAGGGAGAAGGCTAAAAATTGAGTAGCTACAATTTGAGATTCCCCTAGGTGTTAGGTGCTGAACAAATATAAGATCTCACACCTGGAAAATAAAGTAGGAGGCTTCCAACCAGAAAGGAAGAGTCTGTACAAACACTGAAGGAAATTTCATTTAGAAGCATGATCCCAAAATATAGATTGTCCATAAAATTGGGTCTTTATATCTTTCTTAAAGATGCTCTGTTTTGCAACTAAAGGTATTTCAATGTGATGCAGGAATAGGACAAGTTTTGTGGCAAAGCTGGCCAACTTCTCCTCCTACATTTTCGTTTAACTGAGATCCACAGTCCCTGTTGCACCCACCTGGCAGAGCCAATGGGAATAATAACTCCCCTTTGCTCCACTGAGGACTGGAGATGGGATAAACTTGAATTGAGGTCCACAGAGCTGCTGGTCCAGACCATCCCTGCCCCACAGGGAGAGATTTTCTTGGCCCAAACACCAATACCTGGCAGCAACTCTTCTCCAAAGCCACCAGCTGGGCACCCAGTGCCATGCTGAAAGTCAAGCCATTAGATAGGCCTTGAGCTTTTTGAAAGCTAATAAACCATGAAATCACAGAGAGAGAGCCAAACAAAGGCGTTGGAGAGGGCATGGCTTTGTTCTGGGAAGGTCTGCAGTCTGTCAGGCCAGAGGTCATGTTGTCCTTCCCTTCAGCCCAGCGTGAATCAGCAGGGGCTGAGCTTGAGCTGTGAGAGGAATTCAATGGGTTTAGTGCTAAAGCCAGTACATGAGCTCTGCTGCTAAGTGCCCACTCAACAGCTGGCCACAAAATCCCCGAGCCTGGGCTGAGATGCCAAGTGTGTGTGTGCTCAGAGAGGAGCATCACACCTCTGCAGAGCTGCCTTGTTCTGCTGTCAGCACCTTCCCTCCTCCGAGAGGACGGCGAGAGGAGCCAACGGGGACAGGGAGTGCCCCGTGGAGCAGGCACCATCCACGGGGAAAGTGCTTTGCACTGCTGAAATGTGAGCACCCTACTGGAAAAGCTGCAATGGGCCCCTTCTCCATTGTCTGACAAGGAGGTGTCCATGTGAGGGCCCTTGGGTCCCACCCCAAAGTGGCTGTGTGTCTTTGCACAGGTGGCTGCCTCAGTCTGCCCAGCTGTGAAATGAGGTTAAAAACCTTAATAGAGGGCAGACTGCCAGGCTTCAGGCAGGTAGGTTTGGAAAAACTCATCTTAGCTAAAACTTGTCAGCATTAAAGAGGGGGAAAAAAGTTACTTTTCACATTCAGAGAGAGGAAAAACAGCGACCCAGAGGTTGCTGCCCGTTTTCCTCCTCCACCTCGCAGAAGGCACCTGACCCTTGGATCTCTGAATGCTCCTGCACTCAGCCCCCCTTCACATTCTTTCATCCCTGTTTTTCTCTTTCAAAGCTTCAGTTGATTTTGAAATTAAAATGGCTGCTTTCCCATCAATGAACCTCAAGCTTGCATCTCCTTTCCCCCATTCCTCTCTCCCATCCAGCTTTCACTACTCCTGTTTCTGTTTCTGTTTCTGTTTCTGTTTCTCTGTTTCTGTTTCTGTTTCTGTTTCTGTTTCTGTTTCCCATCCATTTGCTTTGAAGGATTTTTCCAATAAGGATGTCAAGAAAAGTTTATCAAGGGTCTTTTATCACAAATTCCTTTTGGTTTCATGCCTGAGGATGCTTCTGAGGAGGACCTGGTGACCTGTGCTCAGGCAGACGTGAAGCAAGCACACTTTACAAGCGAGTCACAGCTGAGTGCACCCACAAATCAGGTCCTGTATCCCTGCAGCCTCCTGCAGGAAACATGATGTGTTTCCCAAAGGACAAAACTAGACCATAGTTACACCCAGTGTAATTCTGTTGGCCTCCATGTAGTTACCAGGGAAACTATAATGTAGACAACTTTTCTACACTGAAATAAAGGTTTTCTTAGCAGTCTTGCTTATATTGCACAGGCTAATATTTCTAACCAGGCAGAAAGCTGATGATTTCCTCAGCTCTCATTACATGAAAGGTTCATGAAAGACATTTGTAGGAGGATGCAAGTGGATTATAGCCATGGATTTACAGCTGCACCATCAAAGTGCACATAGACAGAGGCTCCCCTGTCAACCAAACCTGCACATGACACCTCAGTTCTTCCACTGCTCCTCAGACAAGCCAGAAAAGCATCTTTCCTCAGGAGTGCACTGGAAAAAAAGTTGTCACAGGAGAAAAGCTTTCAGTATACCTTAGTAAAAGCCTAATTTTCAGAGGTTGCATGCACCATACAGCTTCCTTACACACCCAAATCACCTAAAGATCATCCCAACATCTCTTTTTTAAAGAGACACAGCAGCCAACTCAGTAATTTAAGCATGTTTTGGAAATGCCACCAGGGCTCTCAGCTGACATTGCTCTACTGTCAGGAGTAGCAGTGCAGAGGAATGATCACAACAAATTCTTTGGAAATATGACTGCAGATGTTCACTGCCATGTTAAATACAGGCAGCCAGAAAGAATTTCTCTCACAGGGAAATCAATCTGGCTCCAGCAGGAGGGTCAGGAGCTCGAAGTGAAAGCTGCACACTCCACTCTGCCACATTCAGCACTGAAAGTGGGTTGCAGTACAGAGAGAACAAAATCACAGCCCTCACAGGTTAGGTAGGACAGTCCCAGAGGTGTCAAATCACAGGTTTTATATTGCACCTCGGGCTTCCTGCAAACACCGAGAGAAAAAAACCTGTCCCAGGGATGTTTCTTTTTGCCTGTTATTCCACAAAGTTTTAATTTGGGTTCTTCCCACCAGTGGCAGCAGCCTCTGCCCTGCCAACCTTCTCTTGTAGCTGGAAGTTCCACCTGCCTTTCCTCCAGAGGCTTCTGGAATAAATGGTGCCTTAATTATGTTAATTATACCTTCAGCCACCCATGTGCTGTCTTTAGCTGTGCAGTTAGAGTCCAGTATATGGTGTTGTTTCCCCACTTTTCCTTGTGGCAAGCAAGTCCAACACTTGAAGTGTGAAGGTTTCCATGGCTCAGCTGTCTTGCACATTTGTTAAATCCAAGGAATGTTTCCACTCCTTGAAAAGCTGGTGCCTCTCTGTGCAAGACCTGCCTGCCCCTGGCTGGCAAGTGACCCTGGTTTCAGGAAGAAATGGATTTCATTAGAGGCATTTCTCTGTAATGTCAACAGAAGTGCTGAGCAGCAGCTGGTGAATAGTGAAAGAGCCTCTGATGCTTGGGAGAAGTTGGTACAAATTAGCATCCCCCAGTCTGCTGCTGCTTTTCTGTCTAAATAATATTTTACAGGTAAAGTTTCTGCTGAGAAGCAGTGGGGTTTTCTCACTAGCTGCCTACATCATGTCATCAGCTTTGGTTTACCCTGAGTGACTGCTTGAGGCAGAACCTGCATCTGTGTGAGCAGTGTCACTGCTCTGGAATGATGAACAACCCCCAGGTTTGCAGCAGCTCCCCTTCCTGTGCTCTGCTTGGCCTCCCTACAATTTGCATTTATGCAGAGTGTTTTACATGATCTTTCTTGCTCTCTGCAGCTCACTAGAGTGTCTCTTTCTCCAGCAGCTTAAAAATTCTCCCAGAATAGAAATCAATAGGGAAAGTGTTTGCTTGTAAGTAGACATGTCAGGAAGGGATCTCAGTGTTTTCCTAATGCTGAGGATGCTCTAACAGTCTTCTCCCTAAGCCACACATCCCATTTTCCAGGTTATTTTCTCAGTCCCACAGCAGGATAACAGAGAGGTTCCTGGTGTCTTCACTGGCCCCAGTGTAGAGTTGATGATTTTTTATCTTTCATTAGCATGAATCTTTACTGAGACTTATCAAGCTCTATATGTAAAACATCCAGTTGAAAAGCCTCTCCCAAAGTTCTGCTCTGTGTTTGATACCCCCTGTCACTAACACTGAAGGGATTTGGCGTGTCTAAGGTCATTTTTACGTAACTGGTGATGTGCTTTGCAGCTTCTCCCACATCTTGGTCCTATCCTCAGTCCTGTGAGTTTGCAATGGGAGATGATTTTTGTGGGTCCAAGTGCAGGTTTAGGAGAAGTCTGTAGCTGTAAAAGTCCCATCTGTCATGCTGGTTAAATGGCACAAATTTCACCTAAGATTTTTTAGGAAAAAAAAAAATCTCAAATTCCACTTTATTTGTTCTGAAGGTCTTTCTGGGTAGCCAGGCTCATATTTGGTATCTTGGATCACATTTCCAAGGGGCTCCAGGTCTACCAGCAGATTTGTGGGAGCAGTGAGGCAGAGAAGTGTTCTCCCAGTTCCTGCATCCCCATTCACATCACTCAGAGGGATGGGTGTCTTCACCTCCCACGAGAGGGAACTGGCCTCTGGGGCTGCTTGCAGCCCTGGTTTAAGTATCTCCCTCTCTCAGAAACCCCATCTGGGCACCCTGACTGGATGCACTTCATGTAAACTGTTTGTTCCACCACCCACAGCGAGCAACTCACACAGAAATTTCATCAGAGACCATAAAATTGCAAACCATAGGTCCAGATCTCACCATCTGCCACACTTCTGCCTCCCTGCTCCCCAGATAACACAGTCTCCCACTGGGTTTAAAAGATCTCGAGCTTAAATTTGTTTGTTTGGGATTTTCCATCAAACCTGGTGCTCTGAGGAACTGAGAAAATCAAAATGTTGTTACCCTTATCACTTATTGCCCTCGCAATGCAGACAGGATTAAAGCTGTTCTAATGACAGGGAAGAAATGGTAATATTCCCCCTGACATTAAGTAGCCCTGAACAAAGCATTGAGCGCAATTGAATGGAACATTAATGTGAAAAGGGAAAATAAAAACCCTACAAGGCATGACTATGCAAAGAGCCACCAAGGGAGGCACTTAAGCCCACAAAACCATCACTCTCAGATGTCAAAGGATCTTGTTTCTGCACCAAACTCAGGCCTTGTTGAGATGTTAAATATGTTCCAAAATCATTGGTCCTTTCACAGACCTCAGGTGAACACAACGTGCAGCCAGGTAGCTCAAAAGGGCTGTGCTTAGAGCTCAGTTCTCATGCTGGGTTTGTGCCTTTCTCTCCTCTTCCCAGAAAACTAATGGCTCCAGTGACTGCAGAAGAGGTGGCACTTTTGGGGCAGCAATAGCACATGTAGGTTTTGGAGCATCTGCTTTGCTAGCTCAGCAGATACCTGTAATGCAGCCCTGAAAGTGGATGGGAAATGTGAACGTTTATAAATAAAGTGTCAGCTGGTGGGTTTGGATACTGCTTGCCACTTCAAGTCCCCAAGGACATGCTGCTCTGTCCTCTGTGTGAGAGGTTCTGTTTGAAGGATCTTTGTCCTTGGTAAGTATAAAGTTCTGCAGACAGTTTCAGGACAGGTCCTTACAAAATCTCCGCCAGAACCTGAGGCTTGCACTGAAGACGATCTGAGGCTTTAATGTCTCTGAACCAATATAATGTATTAGGGAAAGAAAAGAAGCTGCTGAAGACAAAATGTATTTCATCTGCAGCAAGTCCTTCTCTATGTGACACATTTGCTTTCTGCCACGCTTATCTTCCCCCCTCTCACTGCTCACTTCCCTTTTTTTACTGTTTTATAATTCAGCACTTACAGCCCAGAATTAAATGCTGAGGTGAACGGAGAGGTGTGCTGTGTACTGTATTAACGTGCTGGGGATTTGGTGCTCTGTTCTTTCCCTCTGCTGTTGCTCATGCTTCCCAGCAGAATCTACACCATGATCCTGTACTTAGTTTTCCTTGTACAGCACTGTCTTCAAAAGGGCCAATATAATACAAAAGACCATCTAATCAAAAAGCAGAAGGAAAATTGGTTCAACCCTCATTCCTCATCTCCTTTTACAATGTCGCTGTCACTTTTTCATTTGTAGTAATCTTGCTTTAATATTTATGTCTCTGCTTCAGACACAGAGAGTTCAATGAGGACAAAGTATGAGTTCTCAATTCCATTGTGGAAGGTTAGATGAGAGCAGGGATCTCTGGTCTTCCTGGGTCCCATAGGAACATCCATCTGCAGCTGGGGGCCCTGTGAGAGATCACTCCTTCCTAGAGTAGCTGCAGGGCAGCTCGAGGTGAGGAGAGTTCAGCTGGTTTTGCAGAGCTCCTTCTGCTCCAAGGGAACCCAGCACACCAGCATCTTCTGCTGGGATCTTTGTGGAAATAGCAAAAAGCCAAACTGCCCAGCAGACCTGATGATAGTGTCAGACAGTTCCAGCACATATTTAAGGTCCCTTCCAAGCCAAACCATTCTATGAGTCTAAGATTTTCAAAGACAAAATGTCCCTCAAAAGAGTCTCAGAAGATTTTATCCCAAATGCATTTGCTAGCTGTCCCCAGAAAGAAGCCAGACTGGCATGAAGGAAAACACTCCCATTTAAACAATGAGACAAGGTGGAAAGGTCAGATCTTTTATTAGAGATGAGAAATGCAGAGTTTTTTTCCAGGCACCAGAGCCTGTCTGCATGTCTTTTCTGTTTTTAAGTTATGAAAGAAGGGAGTGCTGTGGTAAAACTGTGGCCCTGGTATGGGACACTGGAGAGATGAAGGCAGTAGACAACAAGAGCCTTACACAGCTTGGGAGCACAGCATCAATGCTTCCAGCTCAGAAATGGGTCTTATTTTGGGTCTGTATGAGCCCAGTGCAAAACTCAGCCTCTGACTGAAGGGACTGGAACAGATGGGCTCAGAGAAAAGCAGTTGCCTCACAAGCAAAGATCCAAATAATGATTGAATAACAAACCTGACACAGAGATGGCAATGGACCCATTTCTCCTTACACATAATCGGATCTGTTAACCACAGGACCCTCATTAACCAAACTGTCCCTATTAGAATAATAGCCTAATTCTACCCACAGTAGAAATGAGACCCTCTTAAGGATACTTCTGATCTCAGTGTCTTCTGCATAGGGGATTTGCATCTAATTCCTATTAAAAGTGCTCAGAAATAGTTTGTGTCGACTGTAAATCCTTCAATATATTTAATTCTTGGTTATATATGACTCAACAAAGTATTAGCAATCCCAAAGTAAGAAACAAAGCAAGCAAATAGAATCTTGACAAACATCATCATTTTCCTTCCTTCCTTATTTCAACAAATTCAATGACCTCATTAAGACCTTTGATATTTGGATTTTTTCTTCTGTTTTGTAGTCACTCTGGATAAGAACTGTATTCAAGGACTCTAGCAGAAAAATAAAAGGAGGTTTCAAGATGTGAAGTACACAAGTGGAAGAGTGAGGACCTTCAGCTGGTCCCCTAGAGAGATGAAAGTCAACTCCCCATGACCGTATCTTCCACCACCATGATTTTAATTCAAAAGTTCACTTAAATGGCTGAGAGTCCATGCTGTCAATTTTTGCTGACCAAAGAACCATGCCCTTTCTGTTTCCTAAAACTCAGTGGCGTATGAGAAAGAAGTACCCCAAATCCAATTTGATCTCAAAGGAAAATTAACATTTGTCAGCCAGGCAAACTAAGACTTATTTGTTAAGCAGGCAAACTTAACTGAAAAAAAATGAGGCTATCAGCATCTGCATTTATGAGCAGCTCTTCAGTCACAGATTATTGTTTAAATATGAGGGAAGGAAAGCAGATCTTTATGTAAAAATCTACACTACTTTCCAGCTTCCAGGATCATTAGAGCAGCAGTGCAGGGAAATGATGGAAGCGAGCACTCTTCAGTGCCTTTCATGTATTTGAAAGGAAAACGTGGATTTCTTGTGATAGCACATCAACCTGATTTGCAGTTGATCAAATATGTGGGACATATCTGCTGTCAGCTAAATACACGAGTGGAACAATGGGGGAGTGCAGAATCTGTTTGGCTTTCCCCTGCTCCAGGAATCTGTGGGAACATGCTGTCGTTGGGATGTGCTGAGGAGACGCGCTCTGGCACCCACGCCACAGCGCAGAGCTGTGAGGACAAACATTCAGCAGGAAAGCTGAGCTGATCCTAATTGCAGCAGACACCAGAGCTCTTTCCTTGGAGCTCCACCAGCTTTGCCAACCTGATGTCAGGTTCCCCATCACCGCGTGAGGGTCGCCTCCAGGCAGGGCACGCTGAGAATTAATTATGCATGCATCTCCTCCCTCCTCTTTCCCACATGTGCACAAACACACTCCAAGTGAGCAAAGGGAAGCATGTGGGAGCTGTTTCTTGACACCACTGTTGTCAATGAGTATGTTCTGCTGCAAGGGAGGGTGTCAGTTCAGTGTCCCAGGAGGTCTGGGCACACGAAGATGGTATTGGGGCTGCAGGCATTGCAGGGCTCATCTTTAATAGCTTGCAGAGGATAACTGGCATAACTAAAATCAATATTTTATTACCCTCAAAGTCTGGCCACACTTACCTTGCAATTTTTAAAAGGCACTTTTCCATTTTGGTGTGTGCTGGGTTAAGTGGTTTCAAAGCTTTCTCCGTATTTTGGAATTTATATTTTTTCTATTTTTTTGTTTGGGCTATGAGGAATAATTTGGCCACATATGCAGCTCAGCATTGTAGGCACAGATTTCCTGGAGGAAATGCAGTGTCCTCCCTCCTAGTTGCCATGACATTCTCCAGGGTCAGGAAGGCCTCTGAGATCTGGCAGGGACCATCTGGGGTGTCTGTCCCCTCTTGCAAGTGAGAACATGAGTAATTTGTGAGGAACATCTGGGGATATTTCGTTTAATCAGGTTTTTTACCGCTCTTGTGGCTTTGGGTATTAGCACAGTTTCTGCTACTTCTGTTCTCTGTCAGAGGCACATGCAGCAGCTGAATCTCCTAAGAGTCAACTAAGCCATATTATTGGCTCCCTCCAGGGGTAGCTGGGTGAAACTTAATAGTCCATGAGATACAACAAGTCAGTAGAAATGATCTAATGTCCCTTTCTAGTCTTAAACTCAGTGAAATGGTGAAAATTCTGCCTCTAAAGGAGATGGCAGATGAGCAGTTGCCAGGATCTCCTACCAGGCTTCCTCCCCAGCTGTGTCCCTGGAGAGCAGTTCCCTTTTTGCAGTCATGTTTGCAGATTCTCAGCAGAATGCACAGTTTTCACTGCTGGAGACCAAATCCTCATTTCCATCCTTCTGTGCAGCCCATTTGCCATTCCTCCTGCCTCGAATCCTAAGATTATTTCAGCCCTTCTTGGTGGCGATGGTTTCTGAGAGAAACTTTTTGGGTTATCTTCTTTAACCAAAACCTAAAAGAGAAATCTGTTTTATCTGACATCTGCCTTTCACCCATGACAGCAGGGGTTAGGTCAAACACCCACTTGCAAAATACCTCTGACTATCCTAATGCAAAATTCTTGTTCATCTACTCTCCCTGGTTAAGAGCTGCAGCCAAAAAAAATTCTGCCATGAATTTCTACAGACTCAAAGCACCTCTTTTGCTTTCCTTTTCCGCAGAGAAAATGTGCAGTTTAAAGTTGCGAGTGTTGATGTATTTACTGATGTATTTTTCTTTTCTTGAAAGCATCTGCAAAGGTGGCCAGAGCTGCGTCTCTTCAGCTCCCAAATAGGTGTCCTCTCCTGTGTGTGCTTTCAGCAAAATCAGTGTTTCTCTCTGATGTACATTCTTTACCTTGAATATTTCCATATGAAAAGAGAACTTTTGAGAAACCCTGCAGGACTAGAAATCCTGGAGTCCGTGGATTCCAAGTGAGTCAATCACAGATGCCTTTTTCCTCATCTGAATTCAAGGACACATCAGCTCCCTGATGGCTACCATTCCACAGGGGGAGAGGGGCAGCCTCCCCTGCTTGTTCTACCACATCAGTCACTTTTCAACTAACTTACAAACTATTTTGATACTTGCTGTAAGTTAGAAAAGTTTTTAGAGCGGTCAGATGAGCTCTCTCTTCAGCTGGCTGCAACAGGCACTCTGCAGAGGTGAGTCCAGAGAGCAGGTGGTGGTCACTGGATTGTCTCTTCAGCATAATCAGGTGACAATCTTGTTAATGCCTCTGCTTTTACCTAATTTTCCTTTTTGGACAGCACTAATGATCTCAGGGAGAAGTCCTGTGCCTGGAGAAGGAGGGATATGGGGTGTCCATACAGCACACAGTGGGAATGCCTCAGCCACAAATCCCAAACTGATCAATAAGACTGATCAGGGAGAACACATGATAGTTGCCACGGTTATCAATCATTATGGACTATATTTTCCCAGGACTACTTTAGAGGGAAACTCTTCTGTAATAAATTACAAATTCAGTGTAAGATATGAGCACAGGTACAGCCCAGAATTGACATTCTCTGTCCCTTCCCACCCTGCAGCCCAGAGGCCACCAACAGCACATGCAAACAGCCACAGATGTCTGCATTTGCATCCAAGCAAACCTTCCTCACTCCTGCTCACATCCTGGGTTAGGCAAACATTTATGCTGTTGGATTTCACACAGATTCCTGTCTGCAGGGATGATCTTGAGGTGAAACTGTTCAAATTCAGCTGCTGGATCTGAATCTCCAGGCTGACTGAAGCTCTCCTCTGCAGGAAAAGCTGGGCTGGGGCCAGCCAGCTGCTCACAGATAGCCAGCACAAGGCTTGGAAAGGGTGGTGCTGTCACCAGCGAATTGAGCAGAAGAGCTCAATTTCTGGGACCTTCCATTCCAGCACAGTCTTCATCCCTTTTATTTTTCTTAATCTTTTTAGAAATCCATCAGTCAGAGGATAGTGGCTTCTTGTCATTATGCAAACAAGGAAAGCTTAAAAATTTGGTTCCTCTACTTTAGGTTTACAATTCTTAGTAGTAGACTATTAGGAAGTTGCAGAGCAATCAAATGAGAACAGAATAATTAACAAATTTTCTTCATAAAACATTTAAAGGAAATGTAAAGAAGTTCCAGCAATCTCTTAATATACTAAATAACAAGCAAGTAATTTCTTTTTAGTTTTGCTGTGTAAATTCATTTGGAGCCTCTGTAATTTAAAATAGCCCTGAGATTTACATAATTTTGCAGCCACTACTTTTACATTATGCCAAGTTCAGTGCCAGAAAGGTGGCTACAGCTCTCACTCTTCATTTTTCTAGATTAACTGACACAAGAGTTTGTTTTTCTTTGGGAGATAACTCTTGACAAGCCTTTTTTTTTTTCCAAATTATCTGCCTCGTCTATGGCCCCTCTAATCCTGCAAGTACAAAGCAAGTGAGGGTTGGTTCTTTCCAAACTTACTAATGATAAAGAGTGTTCACTCTCCCAGTTGTCTTTGGTACAATCTGTTTCAAATGCTGGCACTGATGATGTCTCAGAACAGTGTAGGAGGGATGCCTGAGCGTGACTGAACCACAGAGTTAAAAAAAAAGAATATGAAAAATGATAGATTCCTTTTGAATAGAAAAGAAAATCCGAGGAAGCCATGCCTCATCTAAAACAAAACAAATCAAGCCAGCTAAGTTTATTGTCTGGATTATTAATTGTACTGGATTATTCAGCTGTCCCGAAAATGTCTCTTTAATCATTCAGTGAGGCTGAAGCCTGGGTCTCTGGAGATCACGTTCTGATCTCTCACATATGGTGCCTCGCACCGTTCATTAGACCCACTGCTCCAGTCACATGGAAACGATGCTCAGACTATTTCCATCTGTATCTGCTGCTTTTCTTCCTGAATGTGTCAGTCTCATGATGAGGGCAGTGACTCCAGCTGATACAGACACAATTGCTGATTGCAAAGAGAGGCACTGCTGTGAAAATAAAGAGAAGAGGGGGTTATTTCCGTCTCGGTTCAGGCTTTCTGAGGCGTCCCTGCCCTGCAGAACAGCAAATTCCCTTGTGGGAGGAAAATGCTGAGATCACAGGTGCTAATCAGTGAAAAGAGGATGAGTGACCCTGTGAACAAACTGCGGGACTGGGATGCCCAAAAACTGGGCTCAGCTCCAACACAAAGAAAAAAATTTCTTCAGTCTTACGAGATTCCCTTCTCAGTTCTCAGCAGCACCACGAAGCCTGGCTGCTTCATTTCGGGGGTGAGATGGGAGCAGGGACTTGCGTTGCACAGAGGGAAGTAGGATTTCTTGCTCTTCCCTCTGAATGTTTGGTGCTGGCAGTAGCAAAGTGAGGAACAAGACAATCTTTTCCAGGATGGCTGAAAGCCAGCCAGGATTGACTTTGGGTCCCTGCTGGAGGGACAGAGCTCGCATGGAGCCCAGCTAAGGAGGCAAGAAGCTCATGTTTAGGAGCCTGTCTCCAGCCACACATGCAGAAGGTGCTGGCAGCTAGCAGCAGAAATCAGGTCAGGGGATTCCTGAGCAGCACAGAGGGACCCCAGAATGTCACATCCAGCTCCTCAGCGTGCACCCGTGTCGGGAGAGCGGGTGAGTGAGGTGTGAAGTGTCAAGTCAGTACAAATGTCACAGCCAAAGGTCTTCAGAGTCAGAGTGACAGGAGGAGAAGACACTAGTGCCAGGAGCTCTGACACAGGAAGAGTGCTGTCACTGCCACCACCTCCGGCTTGGAGATTTATTGATGGTAACTTGGGATGTGCCATAAACAGTTGTGATATTAAATGAGTCTGACTGTCTCAGGGGCTAAGTTTTACAACCCAAAGTGTGAACTCTCTCTGTCTCACTGAGATCCTGAGGCATTTTCCCAGCAGCTCCCACGATCTCATTAAGTGCTCTCCAGAGAAGGGCTCCAACTCTCCCTGCACTGCGCAGCACCAGGGGCAGAGTACAGACAGACACCTGGAGGGCACCCAGAGAGCCCTCCTGGTGGAGACCTCCCACTGCTGATACCTCACTGGGCTCACAGTGGCTTTGTGAGGAAACCAGAGACGGCCGAATTTGTGTTCCCAACACCCTCCCTGTGTCACAGGCTCCGACTCAGTGCCAGCAGCTCATGCCCCAGGACAGATCCCCCTGGAGCTGTGCTGTGGCTGCATTGAACCTTGGTGAACTTTTGCTAAGATGCCCTCTCAGAGTGATTTCCTCAGCTCCCAAGGTCAAACCCATGGTTTCCCTCTGGAATTGGCCACAAAGGGTTAAGCTGCTGTACAAAGGCTTTCCTTCTGCTCTATGAATGCATCCAGGGCTGCAGTACTCTCTTTCTGCTGAGAAGTTCCTATGTTCAGATAACTCATTTTACCCCATAAGCAGTAAAATCTTCAGCAGAGCCCTGGGGACATTGATTTCATTCTTTTGAGTGATTTCTTCCTATCAAAAGTAAAGCAGGTCTGTGGAGGCCAAGGGCAGGGCACTCCGTGGCTACAAGGCCTGCTCTTCACAGGTTGCCTTCACATCAAAACATCAAAACATCAAATCCAGAGTGACCCTGCAGCTTATCTCAGGGAAAAGTTTTATTTTGGTGACATTGCTGAGAAACCTCCTTGATTTTCTGCCCTCACACCCTTTCCCTCTGCTCCTGCAGTCTGCTCCCAGTTCTCCAAGGGCGTCTACGCCATCTTTGGCTTTTACGAGAGGAGGACGGTCAACATGCTCACGTCCTTCTGCGGGGCCCTCCACGTCTGCTTCATAACCCCGAGCTTCCCCGTGGAAACCTCCAACCAGTTCGTGCTCCAGCTCCGCCCCGAGCTCCAGGATGCCCTCATCAGTGTCATCGAGCACTACAGCTGGCAGAAGTTTGTGTACATTTACGATGCTGACCGGGGTAAGCCGCAGCTGTGTGGGAGGGGCTACCAGGGAGTTAAAGACTGGTCTAGAAGGACCAAAAGTTGTGGGTCCTGGGTCAGCCCATGCCTTCCCTGTTCTCTGTTTGTCTTCTAAATATCCCTTTCTGCTGAAGGTGGGCATTGATCTAAATAAAGCATCACCCTGACCCCAGTGTGTGTGCGTGTGTGTGTTCGTGGGCTCAGATCCAAGCCCCATCAACACAAGGGAAATACTTGGTGTGCAAATGGTTTGGAATTTGAAAAGGGGAAATTGTTTCTATTCAATAGGTCTAAGATTAAGCTGGTCTGTCAAACTCAAGGCCACTGAGTCCCCAGTTTATAAACATGAACACTTGCTCAGGTCTCAGCTAAGCCCACAGCCAGGTGTGAAATGTGTGTTTCTGGCAGATAGCTTGGAAAACTCCAAATTCCCCACATTGGTGCTGGTCAATTTTCTACGTAAAAGAACAAAAACCTTTGTGGAGTAATGGAAGATGTTATCTAACTGTCTAAACCACAAACAGGGCTAGAGACCTCATTGCTTCATGATTCAGTTTTCCCAGCTCTCAGATGTGTTTAAAGCTCCAGCCATGGAGGCTGCAAGCAAAGCAGACTTGTGGTGGATAGAACAGAGGTAAAGTGATTCACATCTCTGTCCTGGAAGTTATAATTATCCCCTGAAAGGATAAGATGGGCTTTAGAGATGAGGAGAAGGTATGAAATCATCCCACCTGCTTTCTGCTGTCATGAGGCATGGACACACTGAATATTGCAGAAGCACAGGGTCATTTAGTGTTGTCCAGCATGATTCCAGAGAATTGCTATGTGCATCTCCTCTAGAAAGCTGTGCATATAATTTAGGCAACATAATTCTAAAAGTAATAGTCTCCTGATGAGATGCTGCCGAGAGAGAAGGATGCTGAGTTTGACTGTGTGCTGTGACTGCTGAGGTTGTCCCTTACCCTAGGAGCACACAGCCTAAGCAGATCAAAGATGAGAAGGAAACTATGGCTGAGAGAAATCAAGTTATTTGGGTAGTGACAGACAGGAAGAAGGGGATTAGAGTTCTTATCTGAATCCCACAGCAGGGCCTGATCAACGAGACTGACCTGCCAATTACAAAGGAAAATTAGTCCTGGAATCATCTGTGCTCGGACAGAAAGAAAAGGAGTCATTAACTCTAGCCCAGCTGAGTTTGGGTCAGATCTAGACTATTAGCTGCCCTCTGTGGCTCTGCTGCACTCCCATGACTCTGTCTCCAGCCTGGCTTGAGGCAGCTACACCAGCTGTCAGGAGGATGGAAAGATGCCATTGCACAACTAAAACCTGGCTCTCACCCTTCTCTTCCCACCCTAGGGTTGTCAGTCCTGCAGAAAGTGCTGGACACTGCAGCTGAGAAGAACTGGCAGGTGACAGCTGTCAACATCCTGACAACAACAGAGGAGGGCTACCGAATGCTCTTCCAGGAGCTGGAGAAGAAGAAGGAAAGGCTGGTGGTGGTGGACTGTGAATCTGAGAGGCTGAACATCATCCTTAACAAGGTTCTGTTGGTGTGGGTCTTCTGGGAGGGGGCTTGCACTCAGGCTGGGAAGGGTTGTTTCTCCCAGCAGAAGTTCTCACCATTCTTGCCTGATTTTTGTCTCCTTGTGGCTCTCACTGGATTTGGGGTGTGTGCCTTTCTCTGCCTGGGATTGCAGGGATTTCTCTGTTGTGTTATTGTGGAAACAGTGAAGCTGCAGGAACAGTGCAGGTTCCTATGAATTCATGCTGAGTGAGCTCCACTGCTCCATGTTCCCTACTTGTCTGACTCCTTTGCTGAGCCCTTTACACTCCCTTGCACCCCAATGAGTTTGGTTGTGCTAATTCCTCCAAGCACTGTGCACAAGATGTGGCACCTCCTAATTCTGCTGAGTCTTTCTCCAGTTTTCAATTTAAGGTGGAGGTGTCAATTGGCACTGCCAGATTCCTGGTCCTCCAGCTTCCACGTGCTGTACCAAATTCTCACACCTGTGCCAGCAGTACAGATGGATCATGGTGCATCTGTCCTGAATATGGATTTCTGTGGACAGGAGGCAAATACAAGCCCAGGAGTGGGTTGAGTCCATACTTCAACTCCAGCCACAAGAGCTTTCCCTCTCACACCCATAGCCAAGTCCTTCCCCGCCACTGGAAGGGTTTGGAAAGGGCCCTGCAGGCCATGCCCTGCAATTTCCACTGCTTTACTCCTCATAATCAGCTTGCTCTTACCTCGTGCACCGTATCTAAGGTAGCTGTCATCTCCCATCTCACACTTCAGCTGCTCCCTGTCTGGGACAGAGACTGACACTCCACCAGATGCACAGCTCAGTGAGGAGCACAATCCATCCCTGCTGGGTGTCTCTGGGTGCTCCTCTGTGATGTGTAATAACAAAGCAGAGAGCAAGTTGTAACCTCAAAGCAAAGGTCACATTCATGAAAGAGAAAACAGATTATTCCAGAGGGTAAAATCTTCTCTCTGGCTATGGAGCAGCTGCAGCTGTCTAAAACAAAATTTTGGACAGGAGGACTAGGCAATGAATTTGGCTTTTCTTTAGAGTATATCAAATTTCTAGGATTAATAGTGTTGGGTTTTTAAGCCCAGTTTGTCTAACAGAACATTAAGTTGTATAGTCAAGCATTATCTAGTTGCCTTGATATGAGCAGGAAAATAAGCCTTTCTTTCAAATTTCTTCACGTAACTGGAGCAAGAGTTAAACCTAGATATAGGAAAAGCTATTTGTAAGAACACTAAAAATCCAGATACTGTGATTATTTGTTTTGCAATGCTATAAAAAATATCAGTTCCTAGGGAGAAGAGATACAAAGCTGTGTTTTACTACAAAAATTACAGAGCAATTCCAGCAGACATCTATGCCTGGGAGGTAACACTCCAGTGAGGGATAGGGCTGTGAACAACTTTTTCAGACCTGTGTAGTCCATTTTCATCCTTTTTTATATTCTTGTTCCAAGTCCACCAGGATTTCTGGGAGTAGAGGTAGCTGTCCCAGTGTGAGAAATTGATGCCAGATTTTTCATAGTGTACAGATGACTGGAGGGATTCAAATACAGTGTTCAGCTCATTATCATGTGAAATTCAGCTGGGACTGTAACTTGGGCTCTAACTTGGGCTGCTGGCTGGTCTCTCAGCTCACACACCAGCAGCCTCTGTGGGAGGGTCACTGTGCTCTTTGCCCTGTCCCTCTGACTGTCTGAGGTATTCCAAGAGCTGCTTCAGCCTCTCGGGGACATTTCAACGCATTTCTCTTCTTCCCTGACAAGCCTGTCTCTGTCTCTCGGTGGCAGTGGATTTGTGATTTGTGCTCCATGGTGAGCAGGAGAGCTGGGGGTGCCTGTCCAGCACCTGTGCCTCTCACACACATACTGCTGCTTTTCATTTCTCCTCCGTACGCAAAACACAAACAACACCAGTGACTCCAGCTGTGGAGGAGCTGGTGCTCTGTGTGTTAAAAATGATCTGATTTCTCTCTGGGAGATTTCTCTGTGTCATGTCTCAAGGGTTTGATTTATCTTTGCCGAGGTAGCTGTCATTTGTGAGCCTGGCCTTGGCACAGGGCAGGTTGCCGTGGGGTTGTGCTGTGTAGCCTTAATGGGATAAGTACTCGGTGGGTTGTGTTCCATCAAAGCCCTCTATTGTTTCTTCCTTGTCTCTCATTAAAATGAGTAACTGGAATTTCTCCTCTGCCAGTGTTTCACTCTGAGAGGATTTCTCTCTAATAGATGTCAAACTTGCCCATTAAGAAGTGGGTAATGAAACCTAGGTGGCCCAAGTGAGCAATCAGCATGCAGCCCAGCACAGCCTCTCACCACAGTCAGGAGGAGTGATAAATGCTGTTATAACCTCAGCTTGCTACTGCTGTCCGGACACATTAGGACTGAGCAAGCATTTTAAAATAAATTAAGATCACAAATAACTGTGTAAAACACAGGAAACGAGCTTCATAATTCAGGTGGATGGGCTGTAAGATTAACAGCTCAGGGAGAGCTGGATGGCAGCCCTCTCCGGTTCATCGGCTCTGACACCTCATAAAATAACAAAGGAGAGTTGGGGCTGAAGGAGTCAATGCCAGCCATTGTTGACACTGGAGAAAAAGGGAATTGGATCATAATTCTTAGACATTCCAGTGCACCAGAGATTCCTCCTACAAGGTCTGAGACTTACTGCAAAGGTCAGTCTCAGCTGATGGATGGAAAGGGCCAAGTTTGGTCTGGGTTTGCTTCTTAGATCTGGCAGTGGAAGATACTCAGAAAACCACCCAGAATGAGGAGTGTATCCTCATAGCTTTAGGTAGACAGAGGGCTTTTTTGAGTGCTCCAGACACCTCAGGAGAAGCCACACTGAGGGATCCTGTGCAGGGAAGCTGGTGGAGCTGGCATTAGCTGTGTGAGGAACTGCTTCTAAATGAAGCCTTCATTGGAGTTAATTGCCACCCCCACGTTAATGCTGAGAACCAGATGAGTTTTATTATGCATACAAGAGCACTTCATCAGAGAAGGGCTAAGGCAGACGAACCAGTTGCACAGAGCAAGTGTCAGCTCATTTATAATCCATTTGGAAATCCCTAAATGACTGCTCATGATAATCTGGGAGTGCTGTCCCATGGGGAGGATCAGTCTGCCCTCATCTGACACTTCTCAAGTACCTGCTGCCATCCTGGTAGCAGAGACAAGTCCTGGGCAGACTGATTTCTGGTTGAATCTGACACAGCAGTGGTTTTATGATCATTCTGGCTGTGAGGATCTTTCTGTCCTCGCTGCAGTTTGTGCAGATTTTGCCTGTGTGTTGGCAATGCAGGCAGCAATTCGGAATCAATTCATATAACAATGGAAATAAGAGGTAGAATTTCCAGCCAAGAAATCTAATGGAAACAGCACAGTTCTCTCAGAAACTGGCAAATCTTGCATTTGTACAGGCTTTGAAGGTGTGTTGGTTTGGGCCTTTTTTTCACTTCCTTCTTTCTGCATGTAGAGTGGCTGAAATGCAGATGGTATCTGACTCTAGTAAACTAGCAAGAATTTAACAGTGCTGCTGGAAATCAATAGAGGGGAATTTCAATGAAAAAATGGGGTCAGCAAGAATAATAGACTTTTAAAGTGCATTCTTTCTGTACTCTTTTTAAACCAAGGGAGAAAAAGACAGGGGCCATCTGATCAGTGCCTCTGTTCCCCCTAGTCACAGGCAAATCTGCACCAGGTGGAAAAGGAAAAAGAAAGGGAAACTTTTCCAGCTAGCATAGAAAAACTCAATTGTTACAGATTGGTACTCAATTGTGTTGATAAAAGAAAGTAAAACCCTGACTCTGCAGTGTCAGGGACAAAGGAGTAAGAGGCAAAGCACATATATTGGGACACTATGCATATGAATCCATAAATTATCTCAATGAACATGCAGGGGAATCCTCTGTGGCTTGCCCAAACAACTTCATTCTGGAGATGTAGTTTGAAACTAAACTGGTGCACTAAAGAAAAAAATTTACCCATGACCTAAACTTCCAGCCATCTCTCCCAGGCAGGTGTTTGCAGCAGGGGCTGCAGCTTGGAGGATGTGCAAGATTGCTCTCTTGCTTAGTGTTTCATTTGCATTCATAGGACACACGGACTCCAACTCCCCATTTGTTCCTTTGGTGTCTCAAATGCAAATCTTGTTAAGGGTTTTTTTCTCATCCCAGCCTGTAGGAATCAGGTTGGTTTGGTTGTTTTCTATCCCTGCCTGCACAACGTTCCCGGGGATCTTGTTCTGTCTAATTTCACATTTGCTGCTCAGATATCATGTGTGAAAGCTCTGACCATCCTCTAATAGGATTGTGAACTTTTCTTTTGCTATATCTTACTGGTCACAGCTGAATAGTTTCAGCAAGGAGAAATAAGAGTGAGAAAGGGCACTTAACTGAAGTTGATCTCTGCTAATTCTTCCTTAGTTGATCTCTGCTAATTATTTGTTTTTTATCTTGCAGATCATCAAGCTTGAAAAAAATGGGAATGGGTACCACTACATTCTGGCAAATATGGTGAGTTACCCTAATTGGTGGGGTTTTCTTTCTATCTCACAGTGTTGTAAAGCACTATATTTATAATTACTGAGCTGTACACACTTTTTCTCATCCACTTTTTAGGTAAAAATATTACCAAAGTCTTTTGCTGTGCTCTCCTTGTGGAGTTTTCTCTCTTGAGCCAGCAAGATGATCTGCAGGGTACTTCCAAGTGTGCTGGGGTTTTGTGATGGTTTGACCTTGGCTGGGTGACAGATGCAGACCAAAGTCATTTAATCACTCCGCCCTTGGTGCTAAATGAAATCTGACTGTCATGGCTCTAGGGAAAGAATTGAATGCAAAGATTTCTTTAAGGAAGGGATTCTCCCCTTAATGCAGGGAGGTGCTGCCTGAGGAGAGAGCAGCACTGGGCAGTGGCAGGACCATCTTCCTGGAGCAAGTCTCAGAGGACTTTCTTTGCCTAGGGAGATTAGAGGAGAGGTAAGAGAGAGAAATAGAGCTTTTCCACAGCAGAGTTCCTACCCTCTCCTCCCCAGAATTGTCCATCCAGAGGCTGGGATGCTGTTGGCAGTCTGGGCCTGAGCCTGCTCCCCCTGGGACTCCTGTGTCCCCGTGGGGTGAGCCATGTGCAGGCTCTGGACCGGTTCTTTCAGCACAGAGCTGCATCTGTGAGGCAGCACGTCAGCCCTGGGGTAATTAAACTTTAAACTACCAATTAGTCAAGCAGTTACTGCCCTTCTCCTTTTCTCAGTCCCAAGAGAACTCTGTAATTTACCAGGCAAAAATGGCCACATCATTACCCTGCAGTTCCCTGTACTGACCCTGCACCCTGCTCTGGCTGCCTACCGTGTAATTACAGAGATAAAAATGATACCTTGTGCAGGGGGAGATATGCAAAACCGTAGAGCAGCCAATAACGTCAGTTGTTAATTTTTTTAAAAAGTTATTATTTGCCCTAACCCAGGTCCTGGATGTTTATGAAAGTCCCTTCATTAAGGCTAAGCAGGAAAGTGAGCTGGGGTCACTGGAGTGAGCATGCATGGGCAATTTTAAGTACACCCACATGGAAGGCTGAATGAGAACATCACCTCTTCCCTCCCCACAGTTTCATAAGGATAAATGCTTGAAAGGCATGAGGTGAACTGAACTAACACTCAGGTGTAGGAGATTTGAAGGACATTTCCCTCTCTCTTAGGATACCACACTCTCCCACCTTCACCCAGAGAAAGTACACTTGTCCCATCTTTAATGTGTTTTCTCAGCCTTTGCACAAATGCTGAGAGGACAGAGCTGGCTGGAAGAGGTTGCATACTCAGCCAACATGGGTTATAAATAATTAACTTGGAGCAAAAGCCTTTTAATTTCTCCAGCCCCTCTGCAGGGACATTCTGCCTCCCACTGCAGCTCAGTGGAGGGGGTTTGGGTCTGACAGGACCACCAGAATTCACTGGTGTGCTTCCAAAGCAGCTTGGCTTCTGGGGAGAAGGAGCAGACTGAAAGGAATTCAAGCTTTACCTTTGGTCTTTCCTGCTCTTTAAAACCCAGCATCACACAAGGGCCAAAAGTCAGAGAGGGGAATACTTAAAAAAGCAAAAAGAGTAGGGGATAGTCAGACAACATGAGAAAACCATAAAAAAAAAAAAAATCCCAGCACCCCTCAAGGTTAAGAAGGTCATTTCCAGGGCAGAACTATATGGGCAGGTTCAGACACCAGAAGCCAAACCAGTTCCTGTAATGTGCTGCATCCACATGAGAACTAATGGATAATGGGTTTAGCAAGGAGAATGACAAAAAGGCCCTGAAGATCTCATATTTCTGAGACCACAGGGCAACAAGGAAGGACAGAAAGCCTCCATCTGTAGGGCTGGCCAGGGATTTTATAAGAGATTGGCAGAAACTGGCATCTGGCAGGGTTAAACCCTGGTGCGAATGCTCCGATCTAAGAGATCACAGTAATTTTTACACTCTTCTGAGGACATCTCATCGCTGGATTAGAGCCTTCAGAGGGTGTAGAGTGCTGTAATTTATTCCCACTGACTCACACTCATAGTGGTAGACCTTAAACACCCCTCATTTTCCCCTGTAGACATGTCCTAGGATGACAGGGCGTGTTGCCCACACACACACGCGTACCCTCGTGTGCGCCCGCGTGCCTGGAAAACAGCCCTGCTTTGTGGAAGTGGCTCATTCTGGAGCACTGAGTCGTCAGAGAATAAATTAAGAGCTAAAACCTGGAAGTGTTGGGTTTCCAAATGAGTTATTTTTTGTGCCTGGAGCTGGCTGAGGCAGTCCTGAGTTTGGGACTCTCACCCTGAATGAAGATCAGGTCAAGGGAATCCTCGGCTGGTTGGTTTCCTGTACTAGCTGGAGCAAGGGGAGGAATTTTCACCTGCCTTCTGCCTAACTTACTTGGGCATGGAAAAATGGGGACGTAGTTAGGGAAATGACACCTTGGAAGCAAACATCAGGAAACATTTCTGGATAACTGTGGAAGATCAGACAGCTATAGAAGCTGAATTGGACAGCGCCACTGACCTTCTGGCCCTGGCACAGTGGAAGGTGTGAGAGAAATAAACTCAAGGCAAAAACAGAAGTGAAGACATCATGTCTGGTCACTCTGACCCTCTGATGCTGACCACTTTGATGAAAGAGATAACAAAGGACATTACTAGCATAAGAAGAATAGTCCAAAGTTTGTGTTTCTATAGGGGACTGAGACAAAGGGGTTGGTGTGGAAAATTTGACCTATAAATACTAGAAACACAGTGTAATAAACAGGCTTTGCTTTGCTGGCATAAGAAAAGTCCATATCTTCAATCCCTGCAGATAACCCCAGTTAAATTCCTTTTTTAAGCTATATGCTTGTTCAGAGCTATACACAGCCAAAAAATCCAAGCAGCAGCACACCACTGCCCAGCTGCAGCAGCTCCAAACTGGTATTCCATCAAGAAGGAAAAATGAGTTTGCAAGGCAATGCACAGGCTGAGTAAGGTCTAAAAAAACCATCCATAGGCACATTTTGGAATGGAGGAATTCCCTGTCTGGCCACAGCCAATCCAGGCAGAGTGAGCAAAGTCACTGCCTTGCATTAACCTTGCTGTGTGTTTGCCCAGCAGTTGCTCTGGGTGAGCTGTAGTAAAGTGTTGACAGCTGGTATTTCCTAGCAGGAACAGCTTACTTTTTCAGTGAAATTGTTGTTGCCAAGGTGAGACAATAATATTTCTGTGTTCACAAACAAAATGAAACCATTCTGCACCTTAGGCTATGGGCAAACATCCTTCTCTGAACCTGCTATGCCTGCTAAAGACACAACCTGTCTTGTTTCCCCAGCCCTGACCATCCCATGAAAGTCTGACTGCAACATCCCTGCCAGGGGAAGGGTTTTTGTGAGCATCCCTGCCTGTCCTCGAGACAAACTGGCACTGTTCATGGCTTTTCCAAACTGATAAAATCCCAGTCTTTAACCAGTACCCATCAGAGTTCCCCCAGTTAACTTTTGCCAGAGCTAACCTGGATATTTGTCAGGTGCACTGGCACTGGGGGCTTGCAGTCATCTCTCTCTCTCTCATCTCCTGTGGAACTCAGAGAGATTTGGCAACTTTAAGAAGTGTTTGTTTTTGTGAGTCTTATTTTTCTAAGCTTTGTTCTCAGCCTTTGAGATCATCAGTTCTAGCAACCACAAAGAGAAAAAAAACCCCAAAGTCAATACTATCAGAGGAACAAGCTTAGAAACTTCTAGGATTCCTTTCTTTTGATGTTCAGGCTTTTTGCCCATAACCTTGGCTTTGGGTATCTGTTTGTCCTAGGCCATGGACGTGAGCTGACTGCTGTCAGTAGTGGGAGAGCATCAGCTCTCTTGGGCAGAGAAAAATCCTTGTCATTAAACAAGTGACATTCTTGTGACCTGTATTTAAAGGAAAAGTATGGAACACAGCTGCCACATACAGTGTTTTAGCCTCTTTTTTCTTAGTCCAAGTTGTTCTTTTAGGAAATGCTCTTTTTTTTTTTTTTTGGAGATGAATAGATAAGTGTATGAGATTGCTGATGGCAGGGGAAGCAGGGAAAAGTGAAGATAACAACAGTGTTGATTTGTGAAGGTAAGGATTTTTTCCTGTGCCATTCTACATCAGCCTGTGTCAGCACTGATTTAGGCTAGGGACAGTTTCCTTTTGCTGGCAGTTGTGGTTCTGGAGGAGGTTACCAGTGATGCCTTAAGGAACCTAGAAACAAAACAACACACTATTGAGAAAATATTCACATAGGAGGTAAAATAAAGGTTGGTTTTCATTGTTTCATTGGAGGCCTCCAGGGGCAAATATGGAAAATATCCACAAAATTCCCACCACTCTACAGAGTGAATACAGTGTTATAAGTTTAGCAAATTAGCATAATTGATAAAAATCACTAATTAGGAGCAGAAGAGGTGATGCAACTTCCCCTGGTTCAAGCATCTCTAAATCCTCTCCCCTCAGATGGAGACTAAACTTTGTTTATGAAAATGTGACTTGAAGAGCTGTTTTTCAGCTTTGCTTCCCAGAAAGAACCAAGATGGGGTTGGACATTGGAACGTGTTTTGTCTTTCTGCCTAAGGAAAAGGTTGGGAAAAGTATTGGGAAAACTAGCCATGGATACAATAAGCCAAATAGGCCATGGATACAATAGGCCAGAACTACAAATACATCTGTAAAGAATATAGAGAATATATAGAAGAAAAAAAAGCAAAAATTATCATAATTTCCCCCAGCACAGCAGCTTTGTCAGCAGAATGGCTCATGCAGGAGTCAGACAAGGTGTGCTGGGTTTATCCACCCGTGGATTGGATGGACAGCTTTGGTTTTTTGCACCCAAAAAACAGAAGGAAGAACACCCGGGCTGAGACAGCAATGTAAGACCAGCACCAGGTGCAGAGAGGGAAGAGGAACGCTCCCAAATTTGCCATCCAGAGGCAGAGGGCAGCTCCCCTGAGGCAGTGCAGGACACTCACAGCTGCAGCACGTGCTGTGGCTGTGTGGGGAGGGCCTGTGGTGCCCAAGCAAGGTCTGTACCTGCCCCAGCACAGTGACACCCGTGGCACTGCCCCAGCACAGAGACACCCGTGGCACTGCCCCAGCACAGTGACACCTGTGGCACTGCCCCAGCACGGTGACACCAGT